>JANTPZ010078421.1:687-45921 GCA_025593235.1 Vachellia pachyceras | reverse complement strand
AGAGGAGAAGCAAAATCAATTATAGGGTTAAAAGCCCCTGCAGCTATTGCAGCATGAGCAAAATGTTGTGCTCCAATAATCTTCCCGTTACAAAAACTCCTCTTAGTATTTGGATCAACTTCACATTTTCCTCGATATTTTGGAAAAGGCCCATATGGCTCAGTATGGTGTGTTGCAAAGCTAGGGTGGTTTGCATAGATCCCTGAGTCCACAAATCCTATCACAATGTCTTCTCCAGCCCGATCGAAACCACCTCCTGTTGGCCATACCCCAGTTGGAAGTCCTAAAAATTCAGGCGTATGTGTTGTAAATCTCTTCACTTTCCAATCCTTTTCAACACATTTCACTCCAGGAGCATGTCTTAAAATTTCTGCCTACCAATATAAGAGGAAAGCATGAGAAAAACAGAACGTAGAAAGTATTTCAAGTAATTGAAAAAAAAAAGTTATAATTAGAATAGTAATAAACATAATCCAAGACTTCACCTGTTCTGGGGAAAGATGAACAGAAAATCCATTTATAAGATGCCGATAGCTATAGAGCTTCTTGTAGGTCCCACGCTCAAACAGCATCCCGAGAAGCATATCATGTTTATTCTCAAGGTGACGGGCATAAGATGTAACTGATTCACTGGAAAATGCGTATAGAAAAGTGAGCAACCACAAATTATCGATTTCCACTTCATGGTTTAGAGCTCCCAACAGGTGCACAATAATAAAGGCTATCTGTGAGAAATCGCATGTAACTTTTTTTATGGGAGGATAAAAAACAATATGATGGTTGGTGTTTTAGCTTCACCCATATTTTCCTTAGCCAGATAAAAGGAAAAAGAGACAATGGCTATTAATAAATTCTTGTGAAGTAACCTATGCAAGACACTTGAATATATGTGTGCATTTATGTACTGAGGAGAAAAATATACAGATCAAATCTCAATTGCAGTGAAGGATGTGGCGCAGGGGAAGAGACCAACCCCTTTTTATGCGGAAAATTATGTTGTAAAAAATATAGTAGCAAAATTTAAGTTTGTCAATTCACCAGGTTTTCTTCCTCTAGAATTAATTCATGCCAACAATAGATTGTGAAAATATATTGATATGTTCATCTGACCAAGCAATAAACTGAAGCCTCAAAAGGATGTCCCAAAGTTCAAGAAATATATCAAGAAAAAGTAAGACATAGTATGCACCACTCCAAATATTATATACTAAAAAAAGATGAAGAAGATAGAGTACTTTTAGTTTTCTGGAAGATAGCTGGTCTGTTAAAACATCACTATGACCAGAACTTCCGGCCTTTGTTCTGTGCTTGGATTTGGTGGAAAATTAATGGCTGATTAAATTAAGAAACTTAGCTAAAGGTTAAAGGAATGCCGTTCCTTTGTTTTTGCTCACGAAGTAAGGATAAAGCAGTTGGGATTAGCTAATACCTTGTGGTATCAATCTTCTCATCAGATTCCACAGCAGTGGCTTCAAAACCATCAACATCTCCTGCATAACTTATGATAGGCTCACCTTCAACAGTTGCTATGTAAATCTCTGCCTTCCCAGAAATCAGAAGGGCTGATAATACTATACATATGCACCTAAAGTCCGAGAACCTCATCTTCATTGATTAACTGCCGATTTCAACAGTTTTTGAGATCTGTTCCATATCCAAGCAAAAATTTATATATAATAAGTAATAACGGAAAGAATACCGATAAAATTGCATGTTCTTTTATGAGAGTAAGAAGAATGCAAGTAGCATTTTTTTTTTAACGACATCTCTCATGAGAACATGGCAGGAATTATAGACCCAAAAAAAATAATAAGTAATTTAATTTCAACCCGAGAAAAGACCATAAGAGTAGTAAGAGCCTACTAGTTTCCGGCTTTGGAACCGAAATCAACATCGAAAAAAAAAAAGGCTTAAAAATCCATTCGGTGAGCAGGAGGATTGAAGACACACACGACCGACTAAATACAAATGATCTCCAAACGATCAGACTAGAGAAGAGCAGAAAACACAATGATCGGTAAATCATAGTTCTGAAGAGAAGCAAAATAGCTGGAGAATGCAGCTCTGATCAGCAAAGTAAACAGAGGCGTAGAATGGAGAAAGCGGAAGAAGAGTAGGATTCAAGCAAAATCGAGTAGAGAAAAAAGAAATCGAAATTTTAATATTTACATCTTTTTTTCAATGACATCAAAGGTTTTACTCAAAACCAGCTTGTTCAAAAACTAGGAAACCCATTTGCAGAATTCAGCTCAGGCAATATCAGTTACCACCGTCAATCCGATCCGGCTAGCTTATACTCACATCTACTCCCCAAAAAGCACATGAAGCTGAAAACGAACACTACATTATCATTCCAACCGAGAGAGAGAGAGAGAGAGAGAGAGAATAAATCACTTTTACGAAGGACCAAGTAAAGAATAGTCAGCAGCAAGCCAGCAACGAAAGAAGAAGATCGTATCAAAAGGAAAAGGAAAATGCAAACAGTCACATAAACTTAAACAAATCAAATCAGAAACATGGACCCAAAGTTTAATTCACATACACGCCAGTAATGATGATCAGAGACGATGGGGGTGGTGTCATGTACAGATGCTGAACTCACATTGCCCTGATCGGAGATCTAACGGTAACCATTCAAAGTCCAGAAGCTCGAGATCCTAGCAAGAGTGAGTGAGAGTGAGAGATCCTTAGGGTTTTCTTTCCAGTCAAGGCAGTACAGACAAGAAGACGAAGATGGTGGAGGTAGACATATAATAATAACATCAACCATAAGGGAACCAGTAGCATCAGTTCTTGAAAGGTAAGGTAGCATGAAGTAATTATTAATTATTTAGTGGGAAAATCTGTAATATTCTTAATTAATGCAATTTGTGATTAGTTATGGTAATTTTCTGAGGTTGGTTTGGTTCTACGAGGGTGGAAGATGGGAGACATTGGCGCGCTAGCTAGCAGTCGGACAGTTGATCTGGAAATACGAAAATGCCCTTGCTCTTTCACTGATAATCCTAGCCACCCTAAGATTGTGTAAACCTGTGGGTCCGCCTGTGGCTGTGTGAGCGGAGTCGGATCTGTTTAAAAAATAATTTAGGGGAAAACCTGCGGAAATTTACTATTTAGGGCTCAAACCTATATGATGGTTAGACGCTTTTACTAATCCAACCAACTATTTATTGGTTATGTTTTATCATTATTTAACTATAGAATTACCAATAAAATTTGTTGAATCGATATTTTCCGTTAAGTAAAACTAACGATGTTAAAATAAAAGAAGATATTTTTTATCATGTGCAATTCTGTTGATATAATTTTTATAAATAATATGACCTTTAAATTAAACTCAAATTTCGGAAGTCAAAAGGAGATTTAGACTAATAAGAAACTCGAGCTTTTCAAAATTTGATGAACCTTGGCAACGTTCGGCTTTCATGATTGCCTCTTTTGAATATTTGTTTGAGGGAATGAACAATTCAACCCACTTGCTGTGACACCAAGAAGAATGGTATCAAGGGAATACAGCTTAAAATGTTTAATAGTGTCAAATTTTAATTCCAACATAAATATAAAGCATTTTTTCAATAACACCAGCTAACGTGTGTTTGAGAATTCCGTTGGGAGAATGAGTTTTCAGATTCTGAAGTATTTTGCGGATTTCAATCTGATTTTTATGGATTTGAAGATTTTTTTATAGATTTCGAGATAGTTTTATTTCGGCTTGTGTGTACCGTTAGGGAAACGGCGTTCCCAAACAAGCACAATATAGTTTTTATGGTGGGAATTAATACCCAAAATATTTTTGTTGCAATTTGACTCTTTTCAGCTTCATTGAGTACCATAAACTTGGAATATTGGGTGACACTAGAGAAGCACCATAGGATATTGAAGCACAAAATGTTGTTATTTAGGAATGGACCCTCTTAGGATATCCAAATTGGGGCATTGAGGGTAGAGTTGTAGGCATATGAAATCATCCCCCCAAAGTTGTGAAATAAATTATCAGACAGTTCCACCACCCAATTAATGGAGCACAATTTGGTTGCCAGCAGGGCTCATTAACTATGTACTATTTTTTTTTTACAAATAATTTTGTGCATTAATTAATGAAAATGACATTGACAATCCTTCAAGGATAGTGGGCCCTCCCTATACATTGTTATTCTTATTTTCTCTTACAAATAAAAAAAATTTTGTGGGAATTCGCATTTTTTAAAGGTAGCCGGCAGCATTCTTATATAAATTCGTGGATAACTTCATATCATAATGTAAACATATTTAATATTAAATGATTGTTGATCATTTCATTGATTTATATTTAGTTAAAATTCAATCTCATAAAGTGTACCATATATCTTTAATTTGTATTATCTAAAATTTGAATTAGATATTTTGTATTCAAGTTGTGATGTTTTTTATAAATTAAATTTTTTATTTTAGATATTGAAAAAATTTTAAAAAGATATTTTAAGTTTAAGTTGAAAAAATATTATGGGTGAGAAAATATTAAAAAAATGTGGTGGGTCGGATTAGATAAATCTCAATCCATCCCATCTGGCGATGGGCTGACGTTTTACCAGCTATACAAGTTACTTAAGATTGATATAGTAATTAAATGTGGGCACAAAATATAGTAATTAAGGAATTTAAATTCTTGTTTTACTTATTTAAGTTTATTTTTTAAAAAATCCTTAAAATTTTAGCTTCAAAAGTAGTAGTAGAAATGTATCATTTATTACTGGGAATTGCTACAAAATTCCAAGAAAATATTTTATTATCCAAAAATTAATAATAACTAGAGAGTATGTGTTGATAAATTCATATGCATATAAAGTAGCAACAGATTTATACCATTCAATTGTCATTAGAGTTTTATGTAATTAAATCTTTTTTGTTTAGACCTTATAATAATCCCCCTTATTATATTTTATATAGGATTTCATTTAAATAATACATGTTTTTAGGAAATACCAAAATAAACTATCAAAATAGAAGCATTTGGAGTTCATTTATAACACTTAATTAATAGCAGTTATGCCCAAAAAAGATCCGTCAAAAGGATAGAAGTAGCAGGTGTGAAAAAAAAAACTGAGAGACCAAAAAAAATACAGAAATTTCTTTTATTTATAAAATTGGATAAGGATAAACACACTGATTTAAATTCATTTTCAATAAATCGCCATCAAATGGAATTATTCCCACGAGGTACTTTCCCTCAATACTTTTAATTAATATGCTGTTGACATGCCAAAATAAATCACCGAAAGAGTAGAATCAAGTTAAATTAATTACCTTGATCCAATTTAAATTAATTATGCAAAATAAAATAGAAATAACAATTGATTTTTTACCCATTGAAATTAATTTATTATTGGTAAACTTGTCAATTTAATTTGAAAAATTAAGTTAGTAGAAAATCTATAATTAAAGAATTTGTTGAACTAATAATGAAATAATTTTTTGTATAAAAATAGTGAAATGAATTTATTTTAATATATTTATCATAATACTCTTCCAATAAATCTATGAAATTATGTATAAAAATCAATTAATTGGCCACAAAGAACTACCTTATGTGTATAGTGAGGCATGGCTTACAGGCTTAGGTAAAAGGTTGGCGATTAAAATCCTTTTAATGTAATTTAAAAATAAAAATAAAATCATTGAAAAAAGATCAAATCAAAACAGGAATTAACATAATGTATCGTTCATGGAACAAAACAAAAGAACCCATATTTTTTTTTTACTCACTCTATTTTTTTATAAGGCTCGCTGTTTTACTTATTTTTTTTTTTATGTTGAAGAAATGGCCATTTGCTACGTAAGCTTGAGGGCACATGTGAGGCTGACCCACGGGCCCTTGTCTTAGTGTTTGAACATCACATGTGACTTTTGACGTGTACACACACATATAATGTATATGATAATAACGATAATGTGTATGTTTGGAAAAAAATTTTCTTAACGTGCATATAAGTTAAGACAAAAGGCATATCGAAATCTATAAAAAATATCTCGAAATCCGTAAAAACATATTGATATCTGTAAAATCATCTCAAAATCAGTAAATTTCTTCTAATTTAACAGATTCTCAAACACATACAATGATACTCTCCCTGTAGTCCTCTCTTATTGAGGTAGAAAATGAACATAAAATAACTCTCTAACTTATGAAGAGTAAAATGCACAAGGCATGATAGATAAGTTATACTACCTCCGGAGGTTACTTATCTTTTTTTTTTTAGAAATTAAAGGAATTAAATACAACACTTCAAAATATATATTTATTATTTTTTTAAATTAAATTTTCTAATTTATAAACTAATATATGGAATAATGATAAACATAAATAAATATCTTTAAATAATGTTTTTAATTTCCTTAATTTCATAAAAAAGACAACTACCTAGTATTAAAGACTTGAAGTAGTGGAATTTATTTTGATTTTTATGGGGTTAAAATGATATCCACGATCTTTCATCGAAAGTGTACCGTTACCATATACTTTTTAATGTGAAGGAATACTCGTTAACATTTAGAATGTGAGTAAAAATGATATGACAATTACATATTTAATAAGATAATTATATAAACATAGGTAAAAATAGCGTAAGTCCCATCACAAAAATAATAGTTTTAGATTATATTTAATGATTTTAGTATTTTTTTCCTTAATTTTAAATGCTTATAGGTGTTTTTAAAAATTCCAAAAGTATACAATGTTAAACGATATTGAGTAAAAACTTATTAATATTTTTGCACATTATCTCATTTTTATATTAGGTTGAGAATATTTATAATTTCACAAATGCATTATTCTTTGGATTTGAAAAAAAAATACAACTTTGCTGACAAGTATTTGTTTGGGTAAGACTCAACTCTATAAGATGCAGATAGAATCGATAAATATTTTCTCGTAATTGTTTCTAATGGAAAATATATTATATACTTAGTAAAAATCAACCATGGGCTTATATTTAGAATAAAAATATGTCAATAACATAAGACATTCCAATGCATACCACAAATGCCAAGAAAAATTATTTTCCTGAACATCATGAAAAACTAATCTTTTTTGGTTTTTTCTCTTTTTCACATAACGAACACTTTAATTTCTTATGCATAATTGCTCGTCTTATATTAATTAACATAGTAATAAAAATAAAAACAAAATTTAAAATTCCAAAGCATCTTACTTTCTAAGTTAATAACATTTGTAAAAAATATTTCGATCATAGACTGGAGGATGCTGGATTAAAAAAGGATTAAATTGAATCTTACACTTTAAAATATTTATCCAACAATATTTAGTACCATAAACTAAGTTTTTAGAAGAACACATTATTGTAAGTTTAGATTTAAAATAGTAAAAAAATATTTTGAGAACCAAGTCAAACCAAAAATTATTTTAAAGTGCTGATACTCTAACCCTGGGGGTTGGTTCAGTGGTGTGGGACTGATCCAAGTTTAACCAAGGTCAGGGGTTCGAATCCTGCTTTGGGCATGCAGCTCCTTAATAACCAGGGCCAGCTGTCCCACCCATCGAGGTGCCCCGCAATCGACGAAGGGATTAGTCATTGCTTCCGGTGGTGGATACCCTCGGTTTACCCAAAAAAAAGTGCTGATACTCTTAAAAAATGTTTTGAAATGTTAGATATATTAAACATTTATTTATAATACTTAGTTAAATTTTATTTGAGCCGATAAAGGCGAGGAATGAATAGAAACAAGGGATGAGATATAGTTGATGCATTTGATTTTTTTTATGTATAAAAGTTTATATGGGTTCGACACCAATCCCCCACTAAGGTCAGGGCACGGCTCTAGAATTATTTGAACACTTATAAAAAACTTACGAGATCACCTATCAAAAGAACCCCACAATGATAGAGGGAATCGAACCCACCGGAGTCGATTGGCAGTTGATGGATGCGATGAAAAAGTATATGCATGCAATGAAATGTCAAATGATGGATTTGGAGGAAATAATAAGACAAAAGTTGTTGTGAATCACTGAATCTGACCAAAGAAGCTTTGACCTTTTGATCCATTCAATCACATCTCCCAAAAAGGAAAAAAGATCAACCCATGGGTAATTATCCTTTCCCGCTTTGTTTCCTCCTCCTCTTGGGAATTTTCTTTCCCCATTGTAAAAATATATTTAGGTGAATCGAAATACAATTTTTTAATATGTCTATTTTGTAGACAATAAATTAAATTGAAAATGTAATTTATATTTTTAATCCAAACAAGATTTTTAATGTGTTATTTTTCCTCTTCACTTATTTTAAAGTAAAACTTAAAATTGATGTGAGGACGAATAAATTCACGCAGCATCAAATCCCATTGATTTGAGCTACGTAGGTTGTATAGTGTAACTATTCTTTGCCAACGTACAAATCTTTTAGATAGACTATTAAATTCAATGTTTTCTCAATTTTACGCTGTCACTTTTTAAATTACTGTACTAAGCATCGCCACTCTTATTGTAATGTGATAAACTTTCTTTTTAACCCTTTAGATACTTTTTAATCACAAATAACTTCGATAACTTTACATAAAAAAACTTTTCTTCATTTAAAAATTAAAACATATCCAACTCAAATTATACAATATAAAATCACCTTTAATTTTACCATTTTTTATAATTAATCACAAATATCTAAGCTTTACCATACGTGGGATAATTATATCTCCAAATTTAATCTCATATATGTTGCTCTAACTCACGTGAATACCCTTTAAATTTACGGTCATTCTCCAAAACTCAAATTTAGAATTAATCTCTCATACTAACTAAGTTTATTTAAAGAAAAAGGCATACATAACTTCAGAAAGATATCAAATTATGAATGCACGTGAGGAGGAAATATTAGATCTGTAAAGATCACTTAATTGACAAGCTACTTTTGACCAAAACATTTTGAAAAGATGGCATTAACCTTTACCTTATTTTTAATAAATGCGCACTGAGATTTTCTTTTTGGAGAGGAGATTTGGGTCATTACATTAATTAAATATGGCTTAGTCCAAATTAAGGAAAAATTAATCATTCATCGTTACGACTTTGACTAGATTGGAATCCTATTTCTAAACTTTATCTTATTACATTTCAATCTCTATAATGTTGGTGCAGTTGAAATTCAATACTTAAACTTTGGTGTAATGTAATATGAAAGCTATAGTCTTATTTCTTAAAAACACCCGTGCCTATGTTTTAAAAAGAATTAATTTATTTTATTTTTAACGTATATAGGCTCGCATTTTGAATAATTAAAATGTGAGAATTGAGTTATGTCAAATTAATATTTAAATATTCTTATTTATTAAATCCGCCCGTGCCTATGTTTTAAAAAAAGAATTATTTTATTTTATTTTTAATATATATAGACTCGCATTTTGAATAATTAAAATGTGAGAATTGAGTTATGTAAAATTAATATTTAAAGATTGAGTTGGATCAAATTAAAATTAAAGATGAATTATAATTAAGTCAAAAAATATTGGCAGTAAGTAACTAATATTCCCAGAAATTAACATATGTGAGAGGGAAAGAATAGGTGATGAATAACCAATCCAAAATGGGGCAATTGATGTGAATTCTTGTTTCTAGCTACCCTAATTTGGGGCCTAATTTGACTCCATGGGGTAATTAAAAATATAATTTTTTTACGGTTAAACCAACATGTTTTCAGTATTTATCATGTGTTCCCCAAAGGTTATATTGGGGTCAGATTTTATTTATTTTTTTAAAAAATCAAAATTAAAATGACCCGTTGTCCAGAAATTTATAAAAGACTCCCAGAGATGGTAAAGGTTTGGGCCGTTGGACCAACATAGTCTCCCACACTGGGCATTGAGTTGACCTCCAAAAGGCCTATAATAATATACATGTCATCTAAACCCAAAATCCTTCAACATCATCGTACTCATATACGTTGCAATATTCTTTTAATCCAGTTTTTTAAATTTTATTTCGAAAGGATCAGTGGGTCAACCTATGGGCTCCGATCAGAATCCTGTAACACACCAATTAAAAATTGATGACAAACCAACGGCTGGTTGGATTAAGTGGTAAGCGGTTTGTTCCAGCTTAAGTAAGGTCTCGAGTTCGAGTTCTTGTGTATGCAGCAGCGACCGTTGGGAGACTCACCCACCATTTCCAGGTGTGCGACGCGGGTCGGGTTCGGACTAGTCGGAGCGAAACTTCGATGAACCGGGCGGGAAACCAAAAAAAATTGATCACAAGGAGTTAACCCATTAGCCACTAAGTTCAGATCTCACCATTATGGGTCCGTTTGATAAAACGGTGAAGAAGTATTTTTACCATTTACGAAGTAAATGTGTGAAGGAAATTATCTTATTTTGCGGAAAAACACTGTTGAACGTGCTTTTGGGGTGTTGAGAAGTTTTCCCAAACACTTTTGGGGTGTATGGATTTTGATAGTGGATGACTCATGGGTTCTAATCAAAATACGAATGGGATTAACAGAAAGGATCTGTTTAAATAAGAACATCCACGCCCAGACTGATAAACTATTCATACGGTTTTTAATCCTTTATAACATGATTAACCAATGTTTGAATCCCGTTAGTATATGTTCTTACAATTAACGTATGATAATGCATTGAATAAAATTATATATAATAGGAGGATCCTTATGCTTTATTAGGGGAAAAAGAATACTCTAAGAAATATATATACACCAGCACCCGATGATGTAAGATCTTGTTGAAGATTGAATTTGGTTTTAAATGTATTACTTTAATCCACTTTTTTTCCTCAAATTTACAATATTTTTTCTAAAGTATCAGCAATAATTACATATATTAAGGGGTTGCCATTTAAGGATAATGGAGATAAAAGATGGTCTTTTAGAAAATTCAGCTTATATTTATTATAAATAACTACTTTAAGTAATTTATTTAATACGTTCAAACTAGTAATTTAGCTTGTATATTAAGAATTATAATTAGTATATATCAGAAAAATGTATCAAATCAGTAAATAATTGATTCAAAATCTACAAAATTGTAAATTACACGTAAGTGCTTTTTAATTTCACATGTCATCTGAATCCTCCATCCAATTTCGCTGACATTGTACTGTGACATAGCCATGGCCACCTCACTGTGAGGTGATCGAGCTTCATACAAATAATCTACAAATAATCACTGTGAGGTTAGTATTTATTTTTACCCTCCATTCTGCCCTAAGGACCACTCCTTAATTAAAGAAAATTTCTAAGGCTAAATTGTGAATTTTGTTAGAGGTAACGATCGAAGTTTTGTATTTAGAATTGGAATAAACCACTGAATGGCCCCTATATTTAGAAATAAAACATTATTAGGTATGAGCAAATCAAAGGGGGTTAAGCCTTCTCGCAGTCTTGTTAGGCCTTTGTCTCTTTCCTGTGTAACGTATTTATGTGGTAGATGCATGGAACGAAAATGACATTTTCTTAATCACAACTATTTTTAATCCTATTATCTTTTGTTCTTAATATAAGAGTCAAATGAGTTTCTTTAAGAGGATTAAATAAACTTACTAACTGATATATTCATCATTTTTTCCAAATTTATTTGCTTAACTTATAAATTAGTGTGTTTGTTTGGAAACACTTAACTCTAACTCAAAAGTACGTTCAACAGTGTTTGTGTGTTTGGAAATTCCGTTGGGGGAAGGAGTTCCGTTGGTAGAAAGGAGTTTACGGATTTTTAGATGGTTTTACAAATTTCAAGACGGTTTTTATGAATTTTCAGATGATTTTATCTCGATCTGCGTGCACCGTTTTGGGAACGAAATTCCCAAACAAGCACAGTGTTTTTTCGTAAAACGAAATAATATTATTGACATATTTACATCGGCTTGCGTAAAAGTGCTTCTCTATAGCGTAAAAGTGTATCATCATATCATATATGATGATACACATAAGTATTTTAAAATATGTGTTATAATTAAATAATATGCTAAAGTATACTTTTAATTTTTTATGTTTGTGGCTGGTTTTATTTTAATCCTTTAAGTTTAAAAAGTACACTTTCAGTTCCTCAAATTTAACGCCGTTAGTTTTTCTTAACGAAAATTACTATTTGAAAGTGTATAGTTTTTTTAATCTCTCCAAAAAAAATCAATTTACTAGTATATTAAAGATTAGTTGTGGTGTTAACTAATTGTTATTAATGCCAACAATTCCAAAATTGGCTTCTTGATTGACGGTTGTTTGGGGCATGCGTTTTCTTGATCATTGCCTAATACTTCTTTTAATGGATCTGTCGTTCTCATTGTATTACAAATTTATTTATTATTTTACAAACGTGCATGTAAATATATAATATAACGAACGCAAGTATGGTTAGGCAACACATCTCATGTTGGTAGATTTTATAATTTCATTTTTTTTTTTTGCAAAAGGTTTTGATTGGAGTATCAATATGAAGTTATAACTTAAATTAATTTATTTATGAGTCATTTAAATTAATTTAAAAAAGTTAAATATAATTACTTAAATTTAATTTATTTAATGTTCTTAATTTTTTTTAAAAAAAATCAACTAACTCTTACATCTAATATCACTATTTATATTTGCATGACATGCATGGCTTTTCTAATCGATAGGCATGCATGTTTGGTTATGCTGAAAATATGGAAGTCATAGTTTTGGAAAACATGGTAACAGTGAACATGTTGGGTTAAAGAGAAGAAAAATGGTGTTTTGGTCAAAGAAGGGTGCTGGTGGGAGAGGACAACCAAGGACAGGGACGTCAATTACAATGAAAGCTAGCTGGCAGTGGGCCATCTCATCAAAACTAATATGAGCACCATTTCAAAGCTGAACGCTTTTCTAATATATATGCCTAACGAATATTTAACACAAGAGTTAATTATTTTTTAAAGTAATTAAAGAAATTAAATATACTATTTAAAAATATTTATTAGACTCATAAACTAATATATAATGTAATTATATATACATAAATAAATACTTATTTAACTTCTTTAATCTTTTTAATAAAAGTAAACAGCTCTTATATTAGTGTTGGAATGTAATATATACAAACACACTAGAATATTTTTACACATATAATATTTTAAAGCATTTTTGTGCTTTGATGTTTAAGTGTATTAAAAAATGTTTTAAGGTGCTTAACACTAAGAAAATATCCAAGGTAGTAATGTAGCAAAACGGTATTTAAACTGTTGAACACATATGAGAAATACTTCATTTGATTGGATGTATATGAGAAAAATATTTCATATGCTAGTTTACCTATAATATAAGTTACTTCATTAAATTTTTTATACGAGCATACATTTTAGTTTGTATTGAGAATAAAAACTGACATGTTGATGAGCTCTTATAATTATGATTTGCGGAGGCCATGCCTAGGATGATCAATCTAAAAGACGCCGCTATAAAGAGTAAATAGCATGCCCAATGCATGACCATTTATGTATGTTGCTATGTATAAATTAATTTAATGAAATGTTTGTGTATGTATATACCATATTTAAAAAGTGTTACGAGACATTTTTGCTATAAAAGTTTTTACAAAATATCATTGGGTATCCGGAATTTTTTTTGGTGCAATAGTACTCTAAAAATTTTAAATAGCTGACTTTCATTCTACTATAAGTTGATTGTTAGTTTTAACTTCAATTTGATTGGATCAGCTAATAGTGGAGAGTGAAATTTTTATGTTTTTATACTCTCGGGGCAATATCGAGCCTTTTAAAACTTTTAGGGTGACATTATACCAAAGAAACTTTTAAATAACACGTGGTACTTTGTAAAAATTTTTAAGATAAAAATGATCTTTAACCCTTTAAAAAACATTCTCTTGATATTTATATTATATAATTATATATACTATTATTTTTTTGCTCGTATGATTTGTTATTTACTATGTTTTGAATCATTTTTATGATTAAAAATTTGTCATCATAAAATTGCGTATTATAGAGGGTGTGATTAAGTGAATGAGATTGTATTAACGATATTGGACTTGTTAGAGTATTTAGAGAAGACAAACATACATTTAACAGTATTTTTTTGTAAAATGATATAGTCTCATTTATATATTTACCCTAATTTACATAAAAGTACTTCCCTACTGTATTTTTAAATAAACACATTGCTTATTGATTTTACAATGGAAAAGAAATATGGGTAGGACATGGTGCCAAAGGGGAAGGGAGGTTTTTAGTTGAGGGACGAGAGTGATTACGTGGCAAAAATAAATAATTGAGTGGGTCCCACTCTGATGGATCGACTAAGCGTGAGATATGCAAGCATGTGGGAGCATATGGAAATGGTGTGGGTACTGCGGCCGCCACGGAAGCCTCCACCACGTATGTATTTTGGAATTGGCAAGTCTGTCACCTAGCATACTAGTCTGTCACCTACCATACTTCCTATATTTTCACGTTGAAAATTAGATTTTTAACCTAATTTATAATCTATAAGGTAAATATATAAAAAAAGTTTTGTTTTGACGCATGTAAATATATTTTTTTAACGTGATCACAAACAATCATCATCTTCTCTCTGTTTTTTTTAAATTTAAATAATATTCCTTAAATAACCTTTAATTTCACTTATTAGATTTACGAAATATACAATCAATACATGGTGATCATACATTCTCATGGAATTGTCAATCTCTGTAGATGAATTTCTGATGTGATCCATGTACAGGGTCCTTAGCATGAAGAGTGACAAATCGCCAACAGAATTTTTATTTCATCTCCAAAATGATTAGCACCTAACAGCAGTGGCGGATTCAGGACCTGTTATAGGGGGTGTAAACTATTTTCTGAGTAGATAAATGAGGTTTATTTTTAATATCTTTTGAGAAAAATTTGAGTAAAAATTCAGTGGGTTCAAAATTAGCAAATGAGTGGGTGCAAAATAAATCACATAGTACTAATATATACCTAATTTTCTGGAAGTCAGGGGGTGCGGCTGCATCCAGTGGAATGGGTGTAGGTCCGCCCTTGCCTAACAGTCATGCAATAATATATGATTATTTCTTCGCCATAATGAAGATTTCTATACATGCAATTTGTTATTGTCTACTATATTTTTTCGATTTTTAATGAAAATTTAAATTACAGAATCGATCTCGTATTAAAAGATCAGAAGGGTGTGATTTAATGGTTAATTAATTTACTGTTATAAGTCTTATGTGATGATCAAAAGCATGCAAAAGAAGGCACCGACCCACCTCTGAGATATGCGGCTTGTTTGATGGAGCTATGGTAAAAGCTAAACGTACGTTTAACATTGTTTTTCATAAAAAGAGATAACCTCCTTTATATATTTACCTCGATTTACGTAAAAGTATTTTTCTAGTACACTGCCAAACGGACACATAATCATAAGCAGCATTAATAATAATATCACAAACAGCCAAACTATCCCAATAATGGAGACTTATTATTAATATTTGGCTTTCGGTAGCTTCCATTCTTAATCATGATCAATGAACTTTGTCTTCTATCGTACCGTGTAATAATAATGCCATCTCCATTACACAAACACACACATTATACTTAATATTTAATATTTAAAGCAATTATGATATTCCGCCTTTGAAATTTATGTTTATAATTTCTACTTAACCACTCAATTCGTCCATTGATAATTCATTTTCCTTAATCATTGAAATTAAATTATATATTCTTTAACCTCTCCCTCCCTCCCTCCTATTTATTTCTTTTTTAACATAGAAATTATTCTTTAATTATATTGTCTACATGGCTTTTGTTAACCCTTTATATTTTTTTTTCAATTTTTTATCAAATTACACGAACGACTCTTATATCTTCAAACCATCAACCAGAAGGGCAAAGAATAGAGTTAATGTGAGCTTTCCCAAATAAAAATTAAGTTCCTATAATTCCCATGATTTTTTTTAAGAAAACACGTTCCAATATTTCATATGCATGGGTAACAATAACAAAGCCTGACCCTATCAGGTGGGGCCAACTATATGAATCAAATGAGACTATTGTAATCATAAACCATCTATCTAAACATATTATTAACTAAAAGATCTTTTTTTATAAACCATATATCTAAACGTAATAGTATGATTTGATATTCATTTACCATTTTTCAGATGACTCCACATACTGTTTAGTTCACCCCTTCTTACTGTGCCTCTAATATCATTCTCTACACATGTTCAAACCACCTCAACTAATTCTCCACCGTTCACTCCTCAATGACTAACATACCAGCTCATTCACAAATTTCAACATTACAAATCCCATTAATTCTTGTATGCTCCACATATCTATCTCAGTATCATCATCTCAATGACCACTTTATACTCATATCCCTTTAAAGTTTAACATTCACTATCATATACCAATGCGATAATAATACTTTTTTTTTACTTTATTAGGCATTTTTCAATCAAATAACTCTGGTAGCTTACCTCCATTTACACGATCCAATTTGAATTTTATGATTAACATCACCATCAATTTAACCATTATTTTGTATAATTGATCCCAAATATCTAAACTCTATCTCGTGGAAATGATTTAATTAGATCCCCAATGTCACCTCCTAGATACTTCCAACTTATCTTTTATTAAAATTGCAATGTACATGCTATGTTTTGTTTCTACTCAGACGACAGCCTTTTGACTTCAAAAACCTCTTTCAAATCTCAAGTTTAAAATTAATCTTTTTCCTTGTTTCAACTAAAAAATTGTATCATTAGTAAAGAGTATACACTTAGAAATATATCTCTTCTCAGATAGATTAATCAGTTATAACATCTAGTACTATGTTAAATAAATAATGGATCAAAGATGATATCTGATGTAGGTTAATCTTTATAAAAAAAAAAGCCATTTGTCTCACTTAAGGACCTTTTAGATATATTGGCAAGTTTTAAAAATAAAAATATTTGTAAAGTTCCATAAAATTGACTTAATTTACTCTAATTATAAATGAATGAATGAATTCACTGCATATTTTTGTTTAAAAAATAACAAATTAGACCTGGAGCGGAATTTTAGAAGTAAGATTTGAAATCCATGTATATAAATAATTTACTTTGTTATGTAATAATTCATATTACAAAGATATTGTCACCCCGGTTACATGTATCTTTATATTATTTATTAGTTTATAAGTCACATAGATTAGTTTAAAGTAAAAGAATAAATATATAAATTTTATTTAGTTTTTATAATATTTAAAAATTAACTGGGGTTTGTATCATACGGGAATAAAGAAGTAGACATATACATTCAAAGTTGTTAAAACTGAGGGCGTTGTTATGCCTTATACTGCTAAAGGGATAAGAACAACAGATCGAAGTGGCCTTATCCTCGTCCCACTTAACAATTTCGACTTGATCTACCACATAATCTAGGACTTGATCTTTTTATTTATATATAAGAGCAATTTTTCACATTCATCACATTTCTTCAAACACGTATTTATATAACATGACTCTTTTTTCCCCTGAAATTTAGTTTCATCGCATAAACAATTATAATTAAGGGAGAATTACTTTAAAGTCCCGCGCTACGAATTAATTACTTTAAGGTCCCTAGAGGTTGTTAATGGTAGCTGCTTCACTTGTCAATGATGCTACTCGACTTTTAATTAACAACCTCTTAGAATCTTAGAGTAATTAATTCGTTATTATGGGACCTAAATGTAATTCTCTCTATAATTAATTTCACTTTCCGAAGTTTTGTTTAGACATATAAACAACTGTACATTGAAAAGAGATAAATAAAGTAGACCGATTAGATTACAAAGTGCAGTTCAAATCAGACCCTGTTCATAAAAATTTGAAGGGAGAGACATCTTAATCGTATAGCTTCAATTTAGATTAGTCAGTTACTTAAAAACATAATAATATGATTATGAAAAAAACGATACACGTCAAGTGAGCAAGAAAGAGGGGAAAATGATATTCGTCTTACTTGTGAAATCAACTGCACATCATCAATGGAATTAAATCAACAAACACAATAAAGAATCAATGAAAGCAAATTAGAGGAAGGTCAAAGAGAAAAGGAAAGAACATGGAAGCAGATTAGACATTACTTGAAAGACTGGTCCTCATCGGATAAGTAAGTGATGCACAAGGCACATGCTTTGAAATGATGATGGGGATTGCTGCGATACGACGCTTCCAAAATTTCTAATGGATATGCCTACACCTTGTTTTAAATTTCAAATACACGTTGCATACCAAGTTGATTGAATCTAACAAAATGAATTAATCTTTTACATAGAGCTATATAAAGATAGGATCGAATCGGGTTTGGTATCAACGTACAGTCCAATCTTAAAGAAGAATCAAGTTGATTTTTATGGTTCGAAGACCGATCCAGCCTGAGATTAAGACCGGGTTGGACTAGTTCATCAAATTGGATGGAAGCATGAAGCTTGAAATAACATCTTATGTTGCAACTTGTGATGTCTATGTCACCAAGAGTAGTATGGCATAGGGGGGTTAATGTTGTGCCTTGGGTAAACGAAGTCACGATCTGTGACTTTTGGATAAATCGGGTTACAAGATTTGATAAGACAGTTCAATGTCTAATCCAACCCGGTATTTGAGTTGGACCCGATCATGTCTAGCTTCTAATCGGGTCCATTTTTCTAGATCGAGTTTGGTCTTATTGAGACCGGGTTCAGGCCGGTTACTAAGTTTGTTGTGCAAACCTATAATGAACCAACGCTTAAATTCTTAATAAAAGATCTACTGATGTTCGGACGAATTTAAAATGAAATAGCGTTAACCGACATTATGTGTTTAGAAAAAACATATCACATTTTTCCCCTTAATTTTAGATTATTTAATTTTTAGCGCATCATTTTTTATTAAAGAAATTAATAGAATTGCGTATTTCGTTGTTTCCTAAAATATATTATGTTTAATTACTATTTGAATTAATAAAAAATTTATTTAATTTATGAAATCAATACTGACCGTCCGAAAATTTAGACAGGTACATTGAATTGAAATCTTGATAAATTAACTTCTATACTAAAGATACGTTACAGACTACGTATGGATAGACTGGTATTGATAATAATTATATAATGTAGAGGACGAGATTATGTTGTTTCCTGTGTACATTGCATTTCATATTATATTAAGGGCTCGTTTGGCAAGCTGATTGTCAAAACCTAGATTTCAAAATTTAGGTTTGAAATCTAGGTTTTCTCTTTCATACTTTCTCTTTCCTACTTTTTTCTTTTTTCTCTTTCATACTTTTTCTCTCTATCTCTTTCATACTTTCCTCTTTCCTACCAAATTTTTTACCTCGGAATCCGTAAAAACTATAACTTCCCAAACATAAATCACTTTTAAAAACCTAATTTTTACCTCAGATTATGTGAAACCTAAGTTTTAAAATAGGTTCCAAACAAACTCTAATTGACATACATACAAAAATATTCATCACAATAATGTCAAAAAATATTCTTCGTAATATTTTTTTATAAAAAAAGTTTATACATTTATATATACACCCCTCCATAATTTAAAAGAAGTGATCCATATCTTCATGTGAAGGTCCACAATCTACATCTCATTATATCATACTCATTTTATATTTAATAATACTATTTTTCTTCCAATATCTTGTATCAATTTATTCCTGTGACAATAAAAAAATCCAATTAAAATGATAATATCAAAACCAAGCAAATGCAAGCCGTTACTATACATTTTTTTTTTTTAAATTTTCTCTATTTCATGTTTGTGGGCCTCTTTTTCCTTTATATATACATATATGTATGACTTGGTAAAATTTTCTCTAGTTCATATGTGTATGACTTGGTAATATTATATATATATATATATATGCAAGTCTCCTTCTCCTCTCCCTAATAAGCCAACCTTGGTGGGGCCTCCAATAATTTTGTTTGGAGGACCTGAGGTTCAAAGTAGAAACAAATGTGGTGAGACATGGCTCGTGTTCTTCAATTATATTTCCATCTTGTTTTTTTAAAAATATTTAACGAATAATAATTGGGCTCATTGATATATTCCAGCAAAAAGAGGAATAAATGAAACCCTTTATTTGCTTTTCACTGAGAGGAAATGTATGGTTCAGATTCCATTACCAAATTTATTTATTTTCCTTCATGTTCTAAAATAAAGCCTTATCTGGAGAAAAAGGTGGCATACAATAATTGATTATTATATGGGATTTTGGTAAATATATACAATTTGGTTTAATGGGTAACATATATGCAGCATTTGGCCGTCACCTAAAATATTTTTTTATGTAATTATAAAACAAGGGAATCATTTGGTTGGAATAATAGCTTTCTTCGGCTTAACTATTAAAAATAATTAAATTTATTTTTTATGTTATTTGGGATATATCAGCTAAAATGATAAATGATCAGTATTTTTTTATGCATACATTTTTTTTTCTAATGAAGTCAATTTTGTTCAAAATTAAATGCAAAATGTGGGCAGATAAAAGTGTAATTTTCACTCTCAGTTGGTATAATTAATTTAGCTTCTAAAATAATCTAATTCGTGATGTGTTTTTTAAAATTGTGTGTTTTTTGTTTATAGGTTATGTCTTCAAAAGTAACATCTGAAAAATAAGAACCACGAATGTTTTTATTATTTTGTAAAATTTTTAAGATGAGTGGTTTCACATACACTGAAGAATATCATTTTTATTTTATTTTTTAAAGTTTTGATTTCATTTCTTCCTTTTGAAATCTATCCATTATCCATGTACTGTGATCTTACAAATATATGCATAGCAAACGTAACAAAAAAAAAATAAAATTAGCAAGAAATATATACGAGTGATTTCTTGAGAAAGACCGCTCAGTTAGTTGGATATAATTAGTCAACTAAAAAGTATTGACAAAAATAATGATTAGAATGATTAAGTCAAGCTAACAAGCTAAGCTATAGTTTATAAATACGTGATTTTCTCAACAAATTGTTTAATATTAAATATTATTAATTAATCCGATTTCAGCAATTACGAAATCACAATTAGGATAATTCATAATTTTTATATGATAATACTTATTAGATCAAACTTCTTATAAGCATTATGCTAAGTTCTCTAATCATACTTAGTTATATTTCCTCTAAATACATGGTTACATGACATTAGAGAATTTGACACAGGTTTTGTCATTTTTATAATACTTATAATCTTTAATATAAGAGTCAATTAAATTTTATTGGAGAGAACTAAATATATTACTTAAAAATATTTATATTTATTATTTTTAAACTAATTTATTTAAATTATAAAATTTGTTGGGTGCTTAAGTAATTATTTAACCTTTTTAATCTTTGCATAGAAAATCATTTAATTCTTATATTAATAATCAAAGAGAGATAGAGTCAGTACTTTCAGTTATATTATCAAATTTCTTAATACTTAATCTATTTAGATAGAGTAAATATAACTTTTTATTAGAAAAAAATTAAGACAGAATGTAGAAATAATTTCTGAAATCCAGAAATTGGAGGGCTGGTACCATGTAACATCTTATACAAAATCATTAAAACGTAACATTGGGTCATCAGCCCATCATTTACGTCAATTTCTCCAGCTTTATCATGATTAAACTTAAAACAAAAAAGTTTTAAATTGTTTATAAAATATATAGACGAACATCAAATAATGTTATGACCCTGATCTTCCACGTCATTCGGATACATCCCCAAACATTGGGTAATTTTCGTTATGGTCCCCAAATTCCCTTTCGTCCACGGAGCCGCCTTACCCCAAATCTTTCCACTTTTTGTTTTTACACTGGCATTTAAGACTTTTCTTTCCCTTCAAGTCCCATGTTCCACGGGAAGAGAAGTAGAGCCCGAAGCAAAATATTGATCGTACCATGCATGAATGATTTGAAAATAGAACAAAATGTCCTATGACAAGCAGCTTATGAGACACTCACCTACCCTCTAATTCCCCAATCCAATTATGCAAATTTTACAAATCCTTTTATTTTAGCATCAAACATATTTTCTCCAATATTCCATAATGCATACAAGTAATTTGTCTGTTGTGGCTTATGAACTATAATTTATTATAAAATTTCACTGTATTTTATTGAGTAAATGATGATACATGGCCTTTAATATTTTTTTAAGAAATTTACAAAGAATGAATTTTTTTAAAATAATTAGTAACTGATAATACATCATTCAATTAGGGACTAATGTAAACTTGTATGTGGAGTAACTCATGTGCATTTATTGTTAAATAATAATATTTTAAAAATAGTCAATGACAAAATGTTATAGGAAAACTTAACGTAATTAAGATAAGGAATTTGATTTAAGTATTTGTTTAATTTATAAAATAACGAAATGATAGTTTATAAAAAGTGGAAATAAATTTTAGAAAGAGTTGCCTAACTGTATTCAATGAAAAAAAAACATGATTCTAATAGATATAAAAAATGTCTATATAGTTTATAGTTTCCATGTTATTATAATTATATTAAATTCTAATAGAATTTAATTATTATTTGAGCCTTGATATAATCTAATTATTATTTGAAACGATTTTTTTTCAAAATGTTAATATTTTTAAGTAGAAATTGTACTCCCAACCTTTTTTTTTGGGTCCATCATTGCTTATGAGCATGATGTGTGTATTCTACATCTACCTATAAGCCAATATAAAATATAGAATCTATACGCAAGTATATTATCTATCAATAAAATATAATGTGATAATTTCTCAAGCAGTTATACAAGGATCCCTATGAAGCTCCTATATCTTCTGATATGAATCAAAAGAAGTAAATGTAGTATTTATTTTGTGACAAAAAATGTGGCATGTAGTTTTAATAAAATGTCAAATTATATAAAACCCTAAACCTTATTCTTTTTATGACAAAATATTCAGCTGAGTTGTGTTGATCAAAAGAACTTTTATATTTATACATATATTACTTATAACCTATTAATTTTGTTCATTATTTATGTATAATGCTTAGGTTTAACAAGTTTACTCGTGTATAATTCAAAGACGAAGGAGATATATGCATACAAAAAAAAAAAAGAAGAGATCTAAAATTAATAGTGTGAAGTTATTTGTATTGATTTAAAATTTAGGCGACTTACTGTAAAATTTTGAAAATTAGAAATATTATCTAAATATTATTATAAAATTTTATAAAGTATTTACATCTATCATTTTTTCATACTAATTATTTAACAATATAAATAAGTATTTTAAAGAAATCATATAACATATATTATAATTAAATAAATTATTTAATTTTCTTAATCTCATTAAATTAAGAAAATGGCACATGGGGTAGCATAAAGTATAAACTATGAAGTTTGGAATTTTTGTATATAATCATAAAAAATAGAAGAAATAATTTTTATTTTGCTTGTGAGCTTTTTTTTTTGGCCATGCGTTTTTTTTCCCTCTCCTGATAAAACGAAAGAAGGTAAAAGCTGAGCATGGAGGTAGAAACTGACAGGAAGAAGACACTTCACCCTACCGTCCCAAATCCCCATGTCCCCCTTTTCTCTCTCACCAATATCATATCACTTCGTCTTTGCTTTCCCTTGCACAAAACAAACTTTCCATTCTCTCTTTCCCATTCTCTCTCTCTTCCTTGCAATGGAGTTAGAGTTCAATGAAGAAATATGCAACTGTCATCTCTCCAACTGAGACTTAAGTCTCTCCCGTTCTCTCCGCGGGTTTACTCTTCGATTCCGCTTCGATTCCCCGTAATTTTGCCTTCCTCCATTTTTAACGGCTGTTTCTGTGATTCATTTTTTGTTACCTTCTCAACCTCCTAATTTTTTTTTTCATGTTCGTTTAGTTTATGGCTTGCTTTTCTAGAAATTCTAGTTGTTTACCCGCTTTATGTTGCTTGCAGCTCTGAGTTTTCGATAAATTTTGTTGATTTGTGCCGAGTTCGTCTCTGTTCTTAATTTCCATTGACTTTGAGCGTCTGAGTTTGTGAGGGATTGCCGGAAAATCATGCCGCCGGCTGTTGTGAATCCGCTAATGCCTGAATCTTTTTCGGTGCCATCCTCGAGGTCCAATTCTGTTTCTCAAGGATCTGCTCCGGAGAATCGGCGTTTCGGAGATTTTAGAGGTTTACTGTGGCGGATAAATCTCGGGGTTTTGCCATCCAGTGCTTCCCTTGATTATCTTCGTCGGGCCACTGCTGATTCTCGAAGGAGGTAAGTCAGTCTAAATTAATCACATGTTTATATAATTAAGAGTGGCTGGGCTTAAAATACAGCTGCCGATCATGTGAGAAACTTAGTCTATAAGAAGTCATTTAATGGCAC
Organism: Vachellia pachyceras; assembly: GCA_025593235.1. Taxonomy (NCBI): domain Eukaryota; kingdom Viridiplantae; phylum Streptophyta; class Magnoliopsida; order Fabales; family Fabaceae; genus Vachellia; species Vachellia pachyceras. The sequence continues at coordinate 21,618 of JANTPZ010078421.1, read as the reverse complement.
AAGGCTACTTTTTATTGAGATCATCTCAACAAATCCCTCTTTTTACACACACATCTTAGTGGATGGTGCAGCGCAGGGTATATTTCCAACGTACGACTGAATGAATAATATAATTCTATCTGTGTTTGGATTGTGCATTCCTGTTCGCTGGCAGAATCAAGATGATCAAACTGCTTCTTCATTTTGCATTGAGTTTTGTTATTATTATCTGCGAATCTAGTGGTAGTATGGCATTACACCTCACATATGGTGTTGCCATATTAGTATCCGATTTGTTTCCCTCCATATTCATATTCCAAAACTGATGCCTATTTGTTTGGCTAGACATAAGTCGTTTTTGAATTTGGTTGTCTTTGCATTATACAGTATACACTATAAACTCAAGCCACATGCTATCCTATCAGGTATGCTTGTTTGAGAAGGCATCTCCTGGTTGATCCACATTCTCCAAAGCGTGGGAGTAATTGTCCTGATTCAGTTATAGATAATCCACTTTCACAAAATCCTGGTAAGGTTTATTTGGTTTTGCACGCATTTCAATATTTTGCAGGTGGTTAAATCAGCTGCTCTGGTTATTGATCCCTGATTTAAAAAGTACCTCTTCAAATATTGATTTAGAATGTGGTAAACATTGGGCATTACCAAAGCTACAACAAGACTACAAGGATCACATGACTTTTCCTGGCTTTGCTCCTCAACTTGTGTTATTTTTCAACTTATCATGAACTTGCTTTTAACTATATCAGATAGTACATGGAGTCGTTTTTTCCGTAGTGCGGAGTTGGAGCGAATGGTTGATCAGGATTTGTCACGTTTATACCCAGAACATGGGAGCTATTTCCAAACAACAGGATGCCAATACATGTTGAGACGAATTTTATTACTTTGGTGTCTTAAGCATCCTGAATGTGGTTATAGACAAGGTAAATTGGTCAACCAATCAACCATGGCTGACATCCATATATTTTTACTTTATCATTTCTCAAACAGTTGTATAAGTATTTTCAAAGAATAGTTCACTTCATTTCCATTTAACTCATGGCTGACCTGAATGCTTATGGCGTCTCTTATGGGATTTGGAATTTATTAACATTGTCTAAAAAGGGCTAGGCATACTTATTATGTTCTTAAATAAAAGAAGAGACATGTGAATGCACACAGATTATGCTTTCAAGCTGTCACCTCTTGATGCTTTTAGCCCCTTTACAAACCCTTTTTGTTTTGTTTGCTGCTCCATCTCTTGTAGCTGAGCAATTACTATGCTTCCTCCCATTCTGAATTGCCCGGAATATGAAGTTTTGTCCCCTCTTTTTTTGGCTAAAGAACACATTCTTGGGGCAATATTCAGCTTTAATTTTAGTATTCTTGCCATTTGTAATTTTTTATGATCTATGATGGACTTTTCCTTCCAACATTCACCCCTTTAAAAAAAGAGCATTAAATAGTAGGAAAGCTTTACAGATTTTTTTGAAAGAAGGCACGTTGCATACACAGCCCATATTCATTCTCTTAGTAAATTGTTGAGAAACATTAATTCTGGGATTTGATTTTAACTTGGATTATTCTTTAATCTCCATCTTGAATCATTTCCTTTTTCTGCTTTTTCATATTATTATAAAAGAACTGAACCTGAAGTGATTAAATTGTTGAAAATGCTGCCCTTGGGTAAAATGTATGTACGATTAGATTAGCTTCAGGGCATTCAGATTGGTTTTGTATGGTGTTAGATGTTATGTAAATATTGACTATCGTATCTGTTCCTTATGCTCTCTGGGGGTGTTCCTTATAGGAATGCATGAATTATTGGCTCCATTGCTATATGTTCTCCAAGTTGATGTGGAGCGTCTTTCAGAAATTCGAAAGCTTTATGAAGATCACTTCACTGACAGATTTGATGGCCTTTTATGTCAAGAGAATGATCTTTCTTACAGTTTTGACTTTAGAAAATCTCCAGATTTGGAGGATGACATTGGTTCCCATGGAAATGCTAAGAAAGTCAAGAATCTTGAGGAGCTAGATCCTGCGATACAGAACATTGTATTGTTAAGTGATACTTATGGTGCTGAAGGTGAACTGGGCATTGTTTTATCTGAGAAATTCATAGAACATGATGCCTATTGTATGTTTGATGCGTTATTGGCTGGGGCCCATGGTCAAGTGGCAATGGCAGATTTTTTCTCGTCAACCCCTGTAGCTGGGTCCCATACAGGCTTATCTCCTGTGATTGAAGCTTCTAGGGCATTGTATTGTTTGCTGTCCCTTGTGGATTCACCACTGCATAGTCATCTTATAGATCTTGGGGTTGAACCACAGTACTTTTCTCTCCGTTGGCTGAGAGTTCTATTTGGACGGGAATTTTCACTTGACAACCTTTTGATAATCTGGGATGAGATCTTTGCATCAGATAATAGCAAAGTGGAAAAAAGTCCTGACGATGACGTAGACTCTGGTATTAGTATCTTACATTCTCCTCGTGGGGCATTTATCTCAGCCATGGCTGTAGCAATGATACTTCATTTAAGATCTTCACTACTTGCTACTGAAAATGCTACAACCTGTCTTCAGAGATTATTAAACTTCCCTCTGAACACCAACATTAAAAAACTGCTAGAGAGGGCTAAATCCTTGCAGGCTCTTGCATTAAGCACTGACATTTCAATACCATCATCATTTTTTGGTGTTTTTAACCAAAGCAAATCACCAATTACAAGATCTCTGACCCTTCCATCAGAAACTGTTTCTCCAAGAACTCCCCTGAAGCTGTTGCCTGAGAGCTACTGGGAAGAAAAATGGAGAGTTGCCCACAAAGCTGAAGAAACTAAGAAAGATGAGGCAGACAAACAGGTTCCTACCCGGAGAAAGGGATGGACAGAAAAGGTGAAATTCAGTCTCAAAAGAACGAAATCCAACCCATCTCCCTCTAAGGTTCAGGGTGGCAAGACTGAATCTAAGACATCTGTTAGGCGCAGTTTGCTGGAAGATCTTAATAGGGCACTTGGCTTCGTTGGATATACAGAAAAAATGCCCTGCCTTGAAACATCAAATCAGCAGGATAATATTTCTGCAAGAGTTGAAGAGGAGGATCAAGATGGTGACAGTAAGGACAGCAGTTGCACTGGTGAGGATAGATTTCTGAGTGGAAATACTGGCAGCGAGGAAAACTCATCTTCATTTGCAGATCCAATCAGTTCTCCTAATGAAGTGAATGATCATGGAAATTACTCAGAGAAAAGTAGTGTTTCATCTAATTTATCTTTTAATGGAAGCAATGAAGATTCACTTTCTTGTTCCTATGTTTCGCCGCTTCCTATCTCTTCTATTCCTGAAAACATGTCTCAGATCTCAGGATGCAATAATAATAATATCACTGGAAATTCAGCGACAGTTTCTAAGGAGAGAATAGTGAACAAAATCGGGTGGTTTTGGAAGTTTGGTCGAAATAACAATGAGGTTATGACTGACAAAGTAGTAGATGCTTCTGAAGCTACAAAAGCTGGCAACAGTTCTGGTAATACAACAGCTTCAGCTACATGCAGTAGAAGTAGTTCTGTTAGTTGCAAAAGAGATTCTGCCGACCAGAATGTCATGGGAACTTTGAGGAACCTTGGCCAGTCCATGCTGGAGAATATTCAGGTAAGCTTATTTATGCGTTCAATTGAGGAAATTTTGCTGTATCTTTCTCTAATGTAGAAATGCTCAACACATCTATTCTACATGAAATGCAGTACTCACCCCCCCCCCCCCCAAAAAAAAACACACACACACACACGGAGCTTTTGTTGATTGATATCCCAAACCCCTTTTTAAGACTTGTTGACTGTTTTGAGTTCACCACAACTGTTTGAAAGGCCTTTGCTTAATAACTTGGGAGTAAAAATGGTTGATTGTCATATACTAAGGGCTGATTTTATGTATGAAAGGTGATTGAGTCTGTTTTCCAGCAAGACAAAGGACAAGGGGCTTCATTGGAGAGCTTCTCCAAGAATATTCTGGTTGGCAAAGGGCAGGTTTCTGCTATGACAGCTCTAAAGGAGCTTAGGAAAATCAGCAATCTCCTGTCTGAGATGTGAAGCGAAGCTCATGATGGTTTTGTATATAAGCTTCTGTAATTATAATTCTTTTCGTGACAATAAAAATAGTTTCTTTTGCTAGGTTCCTTCTATCATCTACCAAGTTTTGCAGATGTTGAGAGATAAATATGTAAATAAGATTCCGAGTCACTTAGTATGTGCATTCCTATTTATGTAGTCATTTGAGATGTCAAGCGGCCTCAAATCATTTTAGCAATAAAAGTTATCGGTAGTCATGTTTATTTGCTTAGCATCCTGTGGATTTACACTTATACGGAGCAATTCAATATTATTCGTAATGAATGCTTGCTTATTGATTTTTGCCCTGCAATTGTGCATTTTAAAAATTGGCAGATCTATATTCTTATATAACCTATAAATGATAAAAACAAGAGTTCCTCCGAATGAAGTGCAACAATTCAATTTTATCACATTCCAAATGCTAAGGATCTATAAATTTCTCCACCCGAGCATAATATGAGTAAATTAAATAAACGGTTTAAAAATGTCACATTGAAAAGATGTCTAAATAAGAAATAGATAACTAAGAATACGAAAAAAGAAGATAATGAGCGACAAACAAAGAATCATTATTTTTCAATAAATGAACAAAATAAGCTTGCTTACTACAAAAAGAATAAAAGAATGCAATCCCTCAATGGGGATGGGTTAAGAAGGGAAGAAGCGGAGACTCTAGAGCAGATTGTAATTACCGCGTTGAGGCACTGAATTGTAAGGATGGTTAGCCAAGGGTAAAGGGTCTCCAAATGGATTTGAAGAGCTCATAAGCTGCATCTGTTGAGGGTATTGTGCTTGTGAAAACTGATTATTAGCATTATTGTAATAAGGAACCATCATCGTGTTGTGTTGTTGCTGAAACATCTGGTGTTGCTGTTCCAGTAATGCCAATTGCACATTGGTGGGAGGTGCTATGGTGTTGGACATAGCAAAGGGGTCATGCTGCTGATTCTGATAGTGATGTTGAAATGGGCTCTGCATGAACATTCCTGTGTATCCATAACCTGCATTCTGCAGCTCAAGGTGTCTCCTCGCATTTTCGTCTTCATACAAGCTGTCCAGTAATAGCTTGTCAAACCCACCAGCCTGATTCAGCAAAACAAAACAATAATTCCTCGCTACGCATAACCTGTCTATATATAGAATGAGGACATGTGTTTATATATTTAAAAGATGGACGACGCCCTTAACCGATGAAATGAGGATTTACAATCTCCTTCCGGAGAAAAAAGATATAACCAATATGATCTACATTCTGAATTAATTCCTTGGAGTACTATTTTCCTTGAATTACGTCTCCACCAGGCTTACAACTCCTTAGCATAACCTAAATGCAGCAGCATAATTTGAGTTGTTCTCTATGTTGGTGACTATGGGCAGCTTGCACATAGCATACAGTTATCTAAAGGGTGGCCATTGCAGAACTTTATCTATAACCGAATTAATTATGAGGGATGGATATTTAAATGTTAACAAGGGTGCCACTCAGAGATGAGACGAAAACAAAACGTGATAATCAGCGAAGAAGTGGAGTAAGAAACCATTTTGCGATCTGGCAGCGGCTGGCTGATATTGTTGCTTGGTGTTGTGACAAGAGCAAGTTCCCAACCGGTAGTCCCAGCAATGTTACTTAACCCAGAGTTGGTTGAAGCATTATTTCCTGCATAAAATTGAAAAATATCTCAACGAAGATTGTATCAAGAAACAAACAGCAAGTACAGTTGATTTTAAGATAAGCAATAACTGAGTTTAAAAAGAAAAAAGAATATCAGATCCCATCCTAAGCATGGTGTACATAAACAAGGATGAGGATTCCATAGGTGTTCACATGATTTTATTTTTAGCTGTTGTATGACTGTAAAAATTATTTCTGATACAGCTATCTGCCAGTTTACCCTATCAGCTTTAAAGCTGCAAGGCAGAAAAGCCAACCGTCGTTCATTCAACAAAAAGGATAAAGTAATGGCGTTAAAATTAAATGTAAACCCTCTTCCGCCAGATGAGTTCCAACTTGGTATTCATGAGTAGAGTGGCAATGTAATCTTCAGAAGCCAAAAACCATGCCATATATTTCATTAAATAACAACACTCGATGTCATACCATCGGGTGGAACAATTGCAAGAGCCAAAGCATTGCTTTCTTCCAACTCTAGAGCTTTAGGATTTATTCCATTCAGACCCTACAAAGATGGACGAATGTGTGATCCATTCTTGCCAAACCAGTAAACATAAAGCGCATACCAGAGTAATCAACCATACCAGCAAGTCATCAGTACCATCAGTTGATATCAATGGAGGTGGCTCTACCTCCTCTTCCTCTACATCTTTTTCTTCAACCACTTCTTCGGTTTTAATCTCATTCACTTCTGCATGCTTCTCACTTGCCTCAGGTTCTTGTGGTTGTTCATTCCTCAGTGATTGATCAGTTTCCTGACGCTCCTGATGTCAAATGCCCTTAATTGACTAACTTGTGTACACATATGTGCGTGTGTGCGTGTGTGTGTGTATACACACCCCTCTCTCTCTCTATATATATATAAGTATATTATTCACATGTATGCTGTCCAAGTAATTTTTTCTATCGCTTTTACCTACCGATTCCTTAGCAGAAGTGCCAGCCTGGGGTGCTTCTTTTAGGTAATCTTCCATTGTGGCAAGAAATGATGGAGGGGGCTATTTATTGAAGAAAAGAGCTCCATGAGAAAGTATTTAATAGTATCAAATAAGATATTATTTTGACAAAAAAGAAAACCTGTCTCAGTGCCGGAAACTGGAAATTCCTAGCAAGGTCCAAGCCCTTGCAGTACTCATAAAAGTCAGCAAGATATTTAGCCTGTGTGAGTATGATAAGAAAAGTTTGACCATCAGCTGAACATTGGGCGCAGGATTGAATCCATATTGAAAAGCAATAAAAAATGTCTTCTAAGAAAAGCATCATTGTAAACCTGCTGGCCGGCTCTTTTATATATGTTCAAAGCCTTAAATGCATCATGTCTACACATATCAAAGAACTGCAAAAAGGTGGGGATAACGATGATAGTTAGTAGTAAACAAATAAAATTCAGAAGAGATCAAAGTCATATTAAGCTATAGTTTACCACGTCCACGAGATTTATAATTCCATCATTGATTGCACAATATATTTTGAAGCTCTCTTTCAATACCTAAGTGGCATTGCCAAATACCAGAAAAACAAAAAGGAAGAGGAAAAATCACATGACGAAGTAGAGATGTCATCATGTATGAGAAGTGAAGAAAATTCATAATTTTATAATACAATAAAAGATGTGCAGCAGTCCATGTTGATAGCAACGAAGCATCTAAGATCTTCAGTGATCTGAAGAGCCATTTTTAAACAAGGGCTATAGAAGAATGAGGAGTATTGATGATTGTCATAGATTATAATGAGACTGTTTCCTTCATTTAATAGCTTAAAATTTCTAGTTGAAATAATTCTTGACAGGGCATTAAGATGCCCAGCTGTCAAAAGTTTAATCGATATTTGTTGTCCCTTATTTTTACTTAAAATTGAGTTTTAGCACAAGAAGTAGTTGGCATTCCTGTGGTCTACACTTCATACATAAAGTCCAAAATGCTTTACGTGAGGCGATACATCAATTACGTTTATATATCAGTTCTTTTGCAAATTATTATTTCATGAATATAAGTGCAAAACCATTCTTCTTTTCCCAATATATCAGTTCTATTGTGCATACAAATACTTAGAGGCAAGGAATCCAATATTCCTGCATATGAACTTCAATTCTCCCTCAGTTTCAAGTAAATTTCTGAAGTCATGCTGTAAAGAACTTTTGAAGCATGAACTAAAATTACAAATAATTCATACCAGGGCCAGTGCATACTGTATGAGGTAATTGTAACAAGATGATCCTTCTGGCTGAAAGGTTTATAAAAAATCATTCTAAGTAAAGGACTTTCATATAAAAAAAACAATTAGAGGCATCAAATCACCAAACATGAGTTTCACCTGACAACCAATAAGGCGGTGAACAAGTTGCTGCAGGGCAGGTAGCTGCTCCAACAGCTCATCACAAGCCAACATCCGAGTTCTGCTATGTGTCTGTCAAAGCTAAAGTTCCTGATATTCTAAACATGGTAATAAAGCAAATGGAAACATTAATGTATAATTTCAAACAAGGTGAAGCACACACCTTGGTTCCAGATGGTGACTTTGTCAAACGCTCTGACTCGACATCATATCTTAAGACTCTAAAACATTCTAATCTCTCTTCTAAATATACTGCATATGCTCGAACCCATGCAGAACAATCCCAAGCTGCATAGAGTCTGGTTAGGCATGAAATGCAACAACATTCATATACCAAAACGCGTCTAGACGAGCCTATAGGGAAGAAGAGTTCCATTATTCAATTTCCAGAACTAATTTACCTTCAGGGCTTGAGTCATCTTTGAAATTGGAAATTTGGAAAATATTTCCTCTGCGGCAGAAGCTTTCTAGTTCTTCCCTGAAGGTAGGATCGCCCTCTCTCAAAGTCCTATGAAAGACTATCAGTGTCTTTACAGCAACCTTTGGCATCATTATTTAGACACAAGTCGGAGTAAGTTTCGAGAAAAGGTTGAAAAATCACGGTTAGAAATTAATGATCCTACTGAAATTACAGGCAAAAGTATTTCCTTTATATCTTTGAATGGTGTGTTGTATCTAAGAGTTGTTAAGCCCCTATCCATCCATTTGCGCAAATCAATTGCTCTGGAAGGATATTGAACCACAATTCATATTGTACATTTTAAACGAGAATACTCGAATGAGTTAAACTCCTAATTTTTACTTTGTCAGCTAATATTTGCACGTAAAGAGAGAAAAGCAAGGATATCAATCCTGTTACGAACTTATTCAGTGACTTAGACTTTTCTGTATTGCATAAAAGATTTAGAGCGCTAAGTTTGTTTAGCTCCAAGTACGAAAAGGATTTACTATCCAACTCTTAGTCTTGGACAATCTCCTTGCAAGTGCATGAATGCAATATGCCACGTCTGCCCGCGGTTGGTGTGCCGACGTCGCGTAGAATATTTCTGTACAGAGTTCAAATCGGAGCAGAGAGACACAAAGATCCAAAGAAAAGATGTTATCAACAAGTGAAAATGAATTATTGCAATGAAAAACCGAATCCACTTTCTACCCTAGGTTGGCATTATGATAACGTGGAATTCTCTATTCTAATCGGAATCAATAGAAAAGAAAATATGCACAGATTGATTAAACTTAATTTTTAAAAATTATTATTTCCTTCAATAAAACAAATTTTACGATAGCGAATGCAATATTAAAGACAAAAGCTTGGAATCGTATTCGAAAAATAGCGAGCATTAAGATAAATGAGGCATATAAACTCACTTCGAACATGACGTTCCTTAGGAGGATGTTCTACGTGACTGGTAGCCTTTAAAATTGCAATATCCAAATCCTTCAACAAGAAAATGAAGCAGGATCAAAACATGAGGCGTATGAAAGGAAATTTTTTTTTTAGAACAAATCCAAAATTGAGCTGGGAATTTTCGCAATTAACGGAATGCGAGATGTGAGAAACTCACCTTGTATTCGCTATTGACCTTGGCAAGGCCGACCATGGTGGAGTCCTTGAGGGCCCCATAGGCTTTCCTGAAGCTCTTAAACGTCCCCATTCATAAACTACGATTGGAATGGAGGGAGAGAAAGAAGAAGGAACGACGCGCTTCTTCTTCTTCTTCTGTAAGCCTGTCGTCCTCAGAAATGTGCACAGGAGCAACGTGAAGGAGCATACATGCTATTAGAAGGGCAATTAGGTAATTTCATGTTGTCAGCTGCATAACGAACTTCTGAAATTCCACAACGGAACGGGAGTAATTGGGTAATGGACGAATGATTCCATCCATACAAGCAGTAGTATATTATTAGATTACCTATTAGCAATAATCTTTAATTAATTAAATTTAAAATAGATGATCACACCTCTCTTAATCTTATTATCAGGCCAAAAATATTTTGGATTTAAGAAATAGAAATTTTGTAAGTATTAGAAGAGCTTTACACGGACAAAAGAGGTTTCTAATTTCACCAATGATCTTTATCATAAAAATTGGGTTAACGACGGATATTCAATACATACAACGATACAATTTTTTTTTTACTGATAATTGGGCCCTTTTGAGAATACGTTGAAAAAATATTTTTAAATAAGTTAGGGTAAATATATAAATGAGATTATCTCGTTTTACAAAAAAAATTGTTGAACAGGCTCTTGAAGAGTCTAGAAACGTTGCCAAACAATTTTATATACAAGTTTAATCTTGAGTTTTAATATGCATCCAAAGAACACCTTTGAAAAAAATACTCCCAATTGAATTCAACAAATATCTGAATGAGTAAAACAGTTAGTTGAATAAAAAAATTGAAAAAGCTTAACATATATCAATGATTTATTAGTTATATATTATTGATGTATAAAATTTCATTCAATCTATTTTCAGAAATTATTTGGGTGATCTTAGTGTATAAGCTCGCAGTAAAGGTTAAGTGTCCATTTGAGAATGCGGTAACGAATTACTTTTACACAAGTCGAGATAAATATGTGGAGGAGATTTGATTGAGCTTTATTTATATTAGTTTTCTACTTAAATTTTCAAAGTCTTAGAATCAATTTTAGCCCATACATGATGTAACATCCTAAATTTTTTTTATTTTTTTGTTAAAAAAAAGTTATCATTAGAAAATATTGTTTTATGATAATTGAAATTTATTATTATGTATTTAAGTAATATGGTTTTACTTAATTATGATTCTTGAAATTTAAAGTAAACTATAATATATATTTAAATAGTTAAGTGGCAAAAAGAAAAAAAGGAGAAGAAAGAAATGGGGTTTTATTTGAAATATTAGAAACCTTTGGGGCATTTTGTGTAATTTTCACCACAAGATTTATTTAAACAGTCACAGAAAGAGAAAACGGTCGTTTTTCTGCGCATGCTACTGTTCATCGTCTGCTCCGTCGCGTTTTTCCGCCATTGTTGACATTTTGGAGCTTATTTTGATTAGTAAAACTACTTCTAATCGCTAAACTTCTTTCATGAAAGTTGTTCTATAAATTTTTCTCTTTCATATGGTAGTAATTTTATTCTGTTTAGACCAAATTTCTAAAGTTAGGGTTTTGAGAAGTTTTGAGTTTTAACAATATAAGAGTACATAAATGTAGAAGAATGTTAATGGATGATTTTCATCAGTTTGGATTTTTGATTTGGTTATTTTATTATTTTATAACAATTTTTTTTTTAAAAAAAATCAGACTTAGTATTGCTATTTATGATTATTTGCTAAACGAAAATGATATTCAACAATTTATTTTGGATTTTTGAAAGTGCTATTAGTGATTTCATTGGGTTAGTTTGGTTGTTGATTGATTTAGGAATTTTAAATAAATTTATTTTAGCCAATCTTTTATTTTTGGAATATATAGGATATTTGTACCTATTGAGTTGGAGTTTTATAACTTCTCTTAGTTCATTAAAGCCTATTAAATTTTTTGAAAGGATAAGATTTGGTGGTGATGATAAAATATGAATATTATGAAATTTTTGTGAAACGTTAAGTGTTGAAAGTTAATATTTTTTATACAATAAAGAAATATAAATAATTTTAGTGATTCTATTGGATGAAACATGATTTATGGAAGAAAGAAACTGTGATTTTAATAAGTGTTTGAAGATAGTTGATTCTTGTGATTTTAGAGGATTTCAAGATAATAATTTTTGGGGATTTTTAGTATAATTGGTATAATTTTAAGGAAGAGCAATAGACTTATTGGATGATATGAAGGGGATTGAGATAAGAAATTTGTATTATGATGGAAGGTGGAAAATTATTGGAAAACTTCAAGTTTGGAAAGGGAATGAGTTTTATTTAAATGTATATTTGTCTTAGTAGCATTATATTAATGTGTGATTTAATCAATTGTGTAGATTAATTACGTCTTGGTGACTTGAGCTTTGGGCTTGGATTATTGTGGTATAGCATATTTGCTTTAACATGAGGTAACCGCATTTAATTTATTTTATAAGCCTGTTATGGGTTGTAAAATGTTTTGAAAAACATCTTTTGAATCGTAAGTGTTATCTTAATTTAAAATTTGCTTATTGTGATTAAGTTGTGAAATTAACATGAAGTTACCTTCGAAAACTATGTTCCATATGTCTATGAATCATTGGTGAAGCGGATAATAGTTTGACGTTATGATTTATATTAGTGACTCTTTATATCATAAGATATTACATTGTAACTAAGAACGTGATGGAAAATGAGAATATATGTGTTATGGAAGGATGATGGCTGTATAGTTGGGGCTTGGGTTGTAATGAAGTCTGGAAAGAAGATATACTTGGTACACTATAAAGTCCATGGTAATAGTCTCCACTACTGATCATAGTGGTTGACATTATATCAGACCTTTCAAGTCTTGGACCCAGTTGTGGGCGACTTTGGGAATGGTCAACTCTCATGAGTCTTGGACCCAGTTGTAAGCGATCATAGAGAGGATGACACCTTCCAGCCTTGGACCCAGTTGTGGGCGATTAGAAAGGGGGCTCATTAACCTTATATTGATGGTTGACTCTGGCCAAGTCTTCTATCATTATAGGTTATAGTCCACGTCAAAGTGATATAAGGAGGAGTTTGGTGGGGGAATTGTGTATAAATTGTGTGGTATTATGTTGATATACATGTGATTACGAATTTATTCAATTGAAACTTCATTATTCTACCAACTTCTCTATCCAAAGTATATTATTATGTTTGGTATGGATTTCATCATCAAATACTCTTTTGTTTTATAAATGTTATCAATATACTTGTAAATGAACTTATCCTTACTTCACCTCTTATAACCCTTCTTGATTATTTGATAAATTATCTGTTGGTTACTGGGACTTTAAGTCTCATCCCGTGGTTTCAATATTTTCAGGAGAGGGTCCCAGTACTAGTAGACGGGAAGGAAAAGAGCCAGAGGCATAGTAGTGTATCAGCCTTTTGTAGGGCCTCCTCTTTTTGGGACATTTATGTGGAAGATATATATATTGCCATACGTTTATGCCTTGCATACTCTTTATATCGTTTCACTCTTTTTGAATGATGTTGTAACGCTGCTAATCCGCTGATGTTAGTCTATGAAGTGGGCATGTGCCACCCTGGTAAGGGTGTTTTGATATCGATTGTTTTCTGCATGGGAGGTTCTATTTTGGATAATACAGTTGATGTTTTAATGGCATTAAGCTATCTCTGGGTTGAGATGATGGATCACAAAATTTTTTTTCCTTAATTGTTCAGATGGATTTTTATTACGAGATTTATGGATGATAATGTTTCACATGAGACCCTTTTTGTGCTTAATTTGAGATTAGGAGTTGTTGATTTGGATTAGTGTGATTTTGGGTACATATGCCATGAATAATGATTTGTTGTACTTAAATTCCTTCATGAGCAAATGATACTGCCAATATTTGTTATTTTATTTCAGGAACTCTGTACAAAAGGCAAGAGAAGCAGCTTTGGAACATTTCTCCACGACGCAATTTAAAGTTCGGCTAGGCCAAAGTTCAATTAGCAGGCAAGAACTCTCAGAAAATGTTCACTGCGGTGAATATCGAGCAATACCATATTTGTACTCTAGATGGAAAATAATCTGACCCAACTTTAGAGATCCGACCTAGAACGGTTTATTCATTCCATTTAGGGTATTTTCATGGAAGTGGTGAAAGGAGGTTGCAGAGAGAAGAGAAAGGGAGGCATATACACATATTCCTTCATCTTTCACACACACAAACCCTACTCCATTTTCATCACCATCTATCTATCTATCATGCCTCAATCATCCAGACGTAGCTCAATTCCACGATTCATGAGGAGCTGAGCATCTCCATCCTCTTGAAGATGAAATGAGTCGGAGTTCAAAGCGCCGAAAGAGGAGTATTTACTTTTAATCTGTATTTACATTATAGATTACTTGGATTCTGAGTTGGACTTTGTAATTTATGTGTAAATACTTGGTCTCGGTTGAGCCAAACTTGGATTATTGCTTATTGAGTTGTTTTGTGATTGATAAAGTAGAATGGAGTTCATTTTGCTTATTCAATGAAATCTTGTTGTTCTCTTCTATCATCCTAGTTGTGCTTGGTTTTAAAGTCAACAATGTATGGAGTTGATTTTGTCACTTTGCGATTTCCGTATACATACTAAGTGTTCTTAAAGGATTTCATGAAATGGAGTTCATTTCATGAGATTTCTGACCTGACGAGTTGTTGGGGTTTTACGAAACTTAATGCAAAAGTCAATGCTTTTCCTTAATTCTTTGGGAACTATGATGGCACAATTCGTTTTCAAGAGGAATCCATATCACATACACTTTTCATACTCAAATCTGCTTTAATCTCTATTTCACTCAGAAAATACAAAAAACAAGCTTTATTTTATAATTAGTTTAGGTACATATCATAGTTTGATTTAAAAACCGATTGCATTTATATCGTAAGCATAATCACAAGCTAAGAATTAGTGGTACGAAATACTAGCTTCCGGAGAGAATAACTCTGGGGTTGTCGCTATTCAATCTTTGGAAATCACACTTAATATTCTTGATCCATTTTCAAGGCTAACCAACAACCTAAATTTATATTTTATAGCTTAGCCGGACCAAAATTATCTCGTTTTTTAAAAAACACGATTGAACGTGTTTATGAAAAGTAAATAAATTTTTTACAAACATCAGCTCACTATAATAACTTCAAGTGCTTGATTAAAATTTCGGTAAAATCAGAGGGGTTCACAAATTATTTTTCCCGTTGGCACAAATTATTTTTCCCAACTAAAAAAGGACCGCAATGAAATTGTTTTTATCACATGCTTGGAAATGCTTTACGCCTTGGTTGTTTAAAATGTCGATCCCAGCTCAATCAAATCATTCAAGCTCAGAGGGCAGAGGCCGTTTGTTTGTGTTCAATCGGACGCTCCATTTTCACGGATAGGGTTTCTTCCCCGGCAAATCTTACTTCTGCGATACTGTTTTCAATCAATCCGATACAATGGCGATGAGGAATTTCTACAACGAGATCAAGGGTAAAAAGTTGACGGAAATTCCCAACCATGTGAAGCCGATGCTTTCCTTTGACTATATCAAGAATGCTGTTAAGAGAGGTTTGGACAACTATAGCACCAAGTACATCGAGACCGACTCTATTACTCCTCTCTACCATGTTTCCTTTGGGGGCATGATCTTCTCCTACCTCGTCGCGCTCCCCCACGAACGCCGTCACCTAGAGCACCAGCAGCATGCTAAGGAACATGGCCATGGCGCCCACTAATATCTCCGTCATCAATATTTCAGGTGCCCATCTCAATTAAACTCTCTTTCTGATTGATTCGGACATTTTAGAAAGTTCTGTTTCATCGGAGGCTTTTCTTAATTTTGATCGTTGGGCATAGCTAGATCTAGGATTTCGCAATTTTGTGTTACTCGCTTAGCATTGATGTTTTTCTTTAAGATTTCATATATAAGTGGTATTTTTGCCTTTTTTTTTCTTTCAATTTTTTGGTTATGCACCGGTTTCGGAGCTTCATCCCGACTCCTGCGGACTCGACGGTGGCTGCTGCATTCACAAGGCTTGAAGTCGAGACCTTGTTTAAGTTGGAATAAGCCGCATACCACTTGATCCAACTAACCGTTGGTGCTTTTGTTTTTAATTGAGAAGAGTTTATATGACTGGCTGATATGTTAAATTGATAAGGCCCATTGAGATGAAGTGGTTAACCTATTTTCTGCCGCTAAGTCCAATTCGGTCCTACCAAATGAGGCCCGTTTGAGCTGCCCTTCTAATTTTATCCCTGCCATATGAGACTTTTGCCGATTAAATCTTGAGTATTTTCTCAATCTGGTTCTTGACAACTGAAGTATAATCATCCTCACAGTTAATCTACTGTCAATTTATATGATATACAATAGCAACTAAGGGGAAAGTAAAATATTTATATCATTGTGTTTTTGTCTCTTATAATAGACTAGCTGGAAAACATTATTGTTGATGGATTTTTTGTGAGGGAACAAATTGAGCAATACCCCCTATTCGAAGAACAAAGTTGAAAGGGTAATTGTATACGGCTTCAAATTGAGAAATAATTTGTCCATGAGGGACCAAAGTTGAATTTGAGTCTGTTTTTTGCTTTGTAGATTTGGTTTTGGCTATAAAGTTCTGGTTATCATGTGATTATTATTGACTTGGACGGCAAGCAAGTGTTGTTTTTGGGGATGTGAACAGTCTTGGAACTTTTCTTTTTGATAATGGGCGAAATATCATGAATTCTTACGCAGCTCTTTTTGATCCAATAACTAATGTTATATAAGCTTAAGGAAAAAATTAGTTTGTGTGTGGATGATAAAGCATGATAGATGATGCACTTGGATCATTATAATAAATTTTAAAGGTTTGATTTTTAATTGCAGTAGAAAACCCCTTTAAATTGGTTGAAAAAAGTTGAGTTCTATCTTTTTAATTGGTGTTAAGCGAATTTGTACGAGAGCTTTTGTTTGGCTATCATTCATGTCTTGTCTATGCATTTCTCAACATTGGCCTGATGATGTTATTTCACCCATCCTGTGATAGGCTGCTCTCTCATTGGTTAGACCGGGAATGATTGAATTCGTCATATGGTTTTGTTTGGATGTTTAATAAATACAAAGTTCATAGCTTATAAAGCCTTGAACTATTGTAATTGCTTCTGATTGCTGTACTTCCCATTGAAGTTACATTTGCAGATTACGAATGTCTTAATCCTCTGTTAAACTGATTTAAATTTCAGTTTTAATCCTTCAACATTGCACAAGTAATGTCCTTTTGCTTGCAGCCAAAGACTTCTGCAAACTTGTAATTAGCATAAACTGCAGTGGGCAACCAACTGCCACAGTATTTTTTTCCATCTGACATTCTGTTGCAGCTTTCATAACACTCTTTTAGAGGCAATATCTTTCAACATGTTTCCATTTTTCAAATAGGCATTAAATTACCAAATCATCCATAGTTTAGAATCTGTTTCTGGGAATGAAGTCTGACAAATCCTCCATATAATCTATAAATAAATACCTCACAAATAAATTTTCCTTTCTGGCTAGCTGCTGCTTGTATCTGATTCTCCAAATAACTTATAAATACCTCACATTGAGTGGAAATTTTATGGTTCCCTGAGATGCAGGCTAAGTAACCTTTTTGAATTTCTCTTCTATCTTAATATCCATATTTAGCTCCAGTCTTCCCACCTTTCTATATGGGTTTGCGTCCTCATCCCCCCCCCCCCCAAAAAAAAAGGAAAAGCCTCTGAATTCCTTTGATGATGTTTGTTACGTGAAAACTTTAGTTTTCTTAAATGCTTGTAACTGTTTTGAGTATATATTTCCATACATCCATTTTTTCTATATTAGATTTTCAAACCTTTGGACGATTAGAATCCCCTCATAATAAATGCCAACTCAATGCTTTCCCCCACTGTTACACTTATTTTGATGATTGATATATGATGATGTTTTCCTTCTGATGACAGGATCCTGGTTGGTGCACTGGAGGTGGCCTTTTGATTGATCTTGTTCTTTTGAAGTTATGTGAAAAGGCAGAATATACTGTCACAATTTATTCCAGTTCCAAGGTGAATAAAATAAGGTCAATTTGATGCAATACTCAATTTGCTTGCATTTTAATGACTGTTATGAGAAATTGCGTTGTTTGGTGGTCTTATGCTCATTTTCAGCTATTAATATTTACAATAGTTAGTTGAAAGCTGAAATTGCTTATCTAGCCATCTGCATTTAAACTTTGAATGCGTGCTATCATGACAATGCCATAACATTTTTTACTGTAGACGGTGACGGAGCGATTATATTTTAGGGATTTTGCCAATGCAGAACGGATTGAATTGAATGTACCTTTTATACAAAATTTGAGGAGGTTATTAATTTTTTAATGTGAATTCATGTTCTCAGCTTTCTTTTTTGGTAACATCTTTTTTATCAAGTTTAAAGTCTTATTTTTGATTTTAGGCAGTATACTATAATTCTTCCATGACCTTTTCAGCAAAACTAAGTAGGTGCTAAGGTTTCATCTGCCCCTGCATCACGCTAAGAATTTTGTATAATGATTTCTTTAAATTGATTGCTATATTAATATATTGTTTTCTGAAAAAAAAGTGGGGCTAAAGTCTTAACAAAACAATTAACCCAAAAAAAACTATTTTGAACCAAAATAAAAGTATCAAAATTCATGGTCATTTTATTTTGATGACAATTCATGGTAAATTTTTAAAACCCATTAAAGAAAATTGCGCTAGAGTTTAGAAAATTTCTGTTACGTCTTTTTCGATAATTTTCTAGCCAAAATTGCTCAACTTTCGGTGCGAACATTTTTTTTAAAATTACTTGTACCAAATGAACTTTTTTAAATAAAAACTTTATCCACATATTATATTTTAATAAGTAAATTAATAAAAAAATATGTGAAATTTTATCCATAAATAATATTTTTTATACATATCCATAAATAATATGCTAACTAGAATTAGAGGTAATACCAAAATCTTGCAATCCTTTGGGCCTTTGGGGTTCTACGATTTCTATTCGAATTACCTCCCTACGACACGCAGTCTAAAGTTCATGCCCATTGCATGCGACTAATTTTCAAATGAATGAATGACGTAAAGCCATGTGTCACCTGTGATAAAAGCGTGATTCAAATATCAACCTCTACCTATAGTTGTCAGTTAACTGACCAGTTCATTTCCCGCCCTATATATTATATTGAGTTCTTCACTCATTAGTTCGTTCTTTTCCCGCTTCATATATTGAGTTCTTCACATTTCAAATATCTCTCGCATTCCCTCTCTTTCTCTATCTTTCTGCATTTCATTTAGCTTTTCGTCCAGAGATCGGAGGGATGCTTGCCAGGCTGAAGTTCGTTCTCATTCCCTGAAACTGATTCGTTTCTTCTTGATTCAAGTTTTGATTCAACTGAATTTTATAGCCTGTGAATGTTCTGTAATCTGACCATTTGCAGATCCGAAGAATCGAGCCAACTGCAGCTCGTCGAACGAGAAGACGTTGAGGACGATGAAGACCTCTTCGAAGCCGTTGACAAATGTAAAACCAGATCAATGAAACCTGTTATTTTTCTCGTTACTTATATCCTATATTCATTCGGTGAAGTGCATTTCTCTGTAACTGCTGTGCTCTAAATTGATCCGCTACTTTACTTTGATTTCATTCAAATGCTTCATTGTTTAGTCGCTCTCTTTATTCAGTTTCTGCGTTTTTGATCGCGTGATCTCTGTTTTAAGTGGCTTTTTTTTATCTATAAGATATGCTCTCTCTTTTTTGTACAGTGGTTGCTCAAGGTATTAATGCCGGAGATGTAAAGAAGCTTCAGGATGCAGGAATTTACACCTGCAATGGCTTGATGATGCACACAAAGAAGGTTCAATAGATTTCCTGACCATTAATACTTACGTTATTTGCTCAATTTTAGCCTTCTAATAGTATAAACTCTTCCAATATATATTTAATCTGGCTTTCAATATATCTTTGAACTTTTAAGTAATAAATGACTATATTCCATAGCATCTGACCGGTATCAAAGGTTTATCGGAGGCAAAAGTTGACAAGATTTGTGAAGCTGCTGAGAAAATCGTGGTCAGTGCTTATTCAACTTCATATGCATTTTAACTGTTTGACTTATTATTTGATCCTTCGTTCTTTTCCATTTTGATCCAGAATTTTGGTTATATTACTGGAAGTGATGTACTGCTCAAAGTAAGTTTTAGGACTCTATTTTAATTTTGGCTCTGAAATGCTCGGCAACTTCTTGCAGTTTAATTCACTTTCTGTCTGCTATTCTGTTGCAGAGAAAGAGTGTAGTTCGGATTACAACTGGGAGCCAAGCGCTCGATGAATTATTAGGAGGTAGTTTTGCAATGTGAAATTCTCATATACTATCTATTTGGCTACTTAGAAAAACTTTCTATGCTTGCAACTGACTCAGCCATTTTACACTCGAAAGGTGGAATTGAGACAGCGGCAATTACAGAAGCGTTTGGAGAATTCCGGTGAGAACATAGTGCATAGCCAGTTTCAGATAACTCAAGTGCCTATTCATTTTCAAAGCAGTCCATTCTAACGTTTATACATAATGTTTCAGGTCTGGAAAAACGCAGCTTGCTCATACTCTCTGCGTTTCCACTCAGGTTCAATCCCTGCCTTCATTACATGATAGGTGTTGCATGTTGACGTGTTAGCGATGTGAGATTATAGTATGAATCAATTAGCCTGGTGCCTTATGGCTATTGAGCGAGTGAACAGAGGGGATCTTTATGTCAAATATCTCTGGTTATATGCCCACGGAACTACTCAAACATGAGTTTTTTAACTCTGGACATGGCACTAATCTTATTTTCTTGCACAACGACATAATTGATACATAAGGGCCCGTTTGGTAGGGTGGAATTTGCTGCATGGAAATGGAATTGAATCTCAATTCCATGCATTTGTCATGTTTGGTTTGCTTGAATCCATTTCCACATGGAGCTCAAATTCAACCAAAATGGTTGAATTGCATTTCCATCTCATGACCCATGGAAATGAATTCCATGTCTCCTTTTCTCATTTTTACCCTCACTCTATTCATCACCCACCCACTTCCACTTCACCTTCGCTCACCCACCGCCGGCACTTCGCTCTTCATCATTGCCGGAACGTCGTCATTCGCCCACTCCCTAGAACGTCGTCATTCGCCCACTCCCTCTTCATCAGTG
>JANTPZ010078408.1:705-24289 GCA_025593235.1 Vachellia pachyceras | reverse complement strand
AAAGTTAAGATTGCTTTCTTTAGCTCAAAACACTTTATGGAATATTCTACAAATGATCCAAATGAAAAATCAACTAAATTGAGCACAATAGGATATTTTCTGAATTAATTCAATAATTAGATGACAAATAGTAAATATCATATGGTGCACTGCAACAACCATGTATGCACATTTTAATTGGGAATTTAAAATCTCCCACACTTTCATGTATCCAAAAATTGTTTAAAAATTAATCTCATCATATTTCATGCAAATAAAAAAATTGCAAATTTCAAAAACTATGAAATAGCTTAATGTTGAATTTCCTTCATTTCAAATAATTAATAAATGATGCGGAAGGAAAATTAAACTTCAATAAATGGCATATGGTAAAAATAATATTGTTTTGTAAGAAAATCCACAACAAGGGCTCAATTCACAATTTTTTCCGAATTTCTGGACAAGAATATATCCATGGGTCCATTCACAATGCCCAAAAATAAGAACAGGAGCCCAAAAGAATTTTCTAGGAAACGGGCCAAAAGAGTTTTTTAATTTAAATAAGTGGCAAGAAAAAAGCCTGACCCAAATGCATAGGCTTTAATTGCATGGCCCATGATTTCTTAAAGAATTTTTAATGTAAGGCCTAAATTGTTCTCAGCCCAATTCTCTGGCCCATCAACTCCTTCACTGAAACGCTTCGTTTCACTGTGCTAAAACGGCGTCGTTTGGTGAGGTGTGGGACAAGGGCTCAGATAACCAAAAAGGTGTGATTTGGCACCCCAACCAGGTGGGTGGGGTTACTCTGCCCGACGCGCCTACTACGCGACCCGGTCCTCCTTCCCCTCTAGATCAGTCGCCGGCGATGTGCCCCCCCCTTTTCCCGGAGACTATAAGGGTTTTTTCTGGCGTCTTTCATGACCATTTGAAGCGTTTATCATTTCGCTTTTTTTCCGGAAACAAAAGGGAAGGATTCAATCGAAATTTTGGAAAACCTCTCACGGATCGACTCGCGCGCGCGCGCGCAGCAATCTTTTGGAAACTTTTCCTTATCCGGCGAGGAGCTATTGATTCCTGTGAGCACGCTCTCAGATTGAATAAAAATACACTAGATCCAATGCTCACATACATGCGCGCATACGAATGTATGTTTTATTTTATACCTTTAAGTTAAAAAAGTACACTTTCAATCCCTTAAATTTAAAGTTGTTAATTTTTCTTAACGAAAATTATTGACTCATTAAATTTAATTAATAACTGTGTAATTAAATGTTGACAAAACATGCTCACATTTTAATTTTAATTTAATAATATAATAAATTTGATATTTTAAATTGTGTAAAATAAAAAGGATTTAAAATGATCGTATTAAGTTTGATTAACCAGCAATTTTCGTTGAGAAATTAACGGCATTAAGTTTGAGGAACTAAAAGTATACTTTTTAAACTTAAATGACTAAAATAAAATTTGGTACAAATATAAATGAGTAAAAGTATCCTTTTTAACTTGTATCTTCGTATCTATACTCATTCACGGAAAACAACGACACACCAAAATCACAAAGGAAATATTTCAACGAGGGTTCATATTTTAGCTTTGCTCTCATCTGAGAGTTAATTCTCAAAACAAATATGGCAAAGGAAATATGCAAAGAAGGTTGGAAGATCAATACAAATTGATATAAATTTCAAAAGCATATTAAACTAAAAGTAATAATTTTTTATGTCCAATCTAGACCTTTTAAGAACAAAATTCAAAGTAACAGAGGAATTTAAATATTCACTGAGATTATCCCAAATGGAAAGACTTAGATTAGAAATCTCTGTTTCAAAGAAAACATAAATGTAAAAGCATCAAAGCAAATAAGCGAGTAGATTATAAACCTGGCTTGTGAATAGAAACTTGTGTTGATAACGTGTTATGAATTTAAAAGAAAAAATGGGAGAGAGAATAATATTCAAATAATAACATTATGCAAACATAATAATATTAACAATACGAGCATTCACATAATAATATTAGTGACAGTGGCAACCTATACATGAAAACACATTTATCCCGTAAAGTGTAATTTGTGCATAGGACGGGAGGGAATATTAAACTTATCCAAAGCAACTACTCTGCAGCAGCTGATCTTTCCATTCCAGAATGCTTTTATTAAGAATAGAGCCACTTCTGATATAGTATTCTGGTGCTGAGTGAGGTTATGGCTACGCTTAAATCCATGAAGCATCAGATGCATGGTTGTTTGTGCAGTTAAAATTGAGATTGTAAAAACATATAATCGAATCTCATGGGAGTCTTATCGATCCATGCTGTGCTGCTTAACATGAAGCTTTCGGGGAGTTGGATTCAAATGATACCGATGCGTGTGACGTCTGCCTCGTTTCAAGTGTTAATCAATGGATCGCCTTCAGATTCATTTGTGGGTCATTGCAGAATCCATCATGTGTGCTGATATATCTTATCTGGTTGGATTTTGCAGGCTCAAGATCAGAACCTCTGGCCTTGATTGTCCATTTCAAAG
This sequence comes from Vachellia pachyceras, assembly GCA_025593235.1. Lineage (NCBI taxonomy): Eukaryota > Viridiplantae > Streptophyta > Magnoliopsida > Fabales > Fabaceae > Vachellia > Vachellia pachyceras. Next base: position 21,783 of record JANTPZ010078408.1, on the reverse strand, counting down.
AGGTTTCTTACCATTGTCTCATTTATTGATTGCAGACGACACTATTTTGTTTGTTTAGGATGAAGAGAAATTTATTAGGATGGCTAAAGACTTTCTTACAAGATGTGAAGCAGGTACATCTTGCCAATATTTTTGGACGTAAATTTTCCAATAAATTGGGTAAATGGTTGGGTTGCTTTGCAGATTTAGGGAGGGAAAAATCTTCTGTGTATAATGATGTATTAGAATGGATCGATGAGAAACTTCGAGGCTGGAGAGCAAGCACTCTTTCTCAAAGGGAATCATTAACTTTGAACAAGTGCTCTGGCTCTGGACAGAACAAGTGCTGAAGTTAAAGGACATTGGTGTCCTCTTGCTTGTTCTGAGACTCCTCCTTTTACAAACAGCTCTGGCCCAAGGACATCGATTTCCTTTAACTTCGATCAAGTCCCACGTTATCTTCGAGGTTGTTCTGTCATTTAAGAGGAGGAGTCTCTCGCTTGCATTTGTTTTTATGGTGTCCTTGTGCCAGAGCTGTTTGGTTTGGTTTGGTTTACCTTTGGGTCTGAGATAAACATTTATCAATGTTCAGAGTTTTGAGGATTGGTTTTGGAATATGTTGGAGCAGCACAGCAAGGAAATTGGAGAGCTTGTATGGCAGACGTTGTATTGTATTTGGTTTTTTTAAGGAATAAGAGGCTTGTAAGTAATGATGAAATCCAACCATCACATATTATTGGTATAATTAGGAGGAGACTTATGTAACGGTTAATAGTCCTAAGAGAACCACACCTTAAAAGTTAGTTGTTAGTGTTGAAAAACTCAAGGCCCTATAAGGCACCTATTTCAATGAAACATTTTCAATATGTGACTTGTTACAATGCTTCCCATTCAAAGTCAATATCTTGATGGCTCCCCTCTACAATACTTCACTCGACGTTTCACTCAGCCTCTTGCTGGTAAGCCTTTAGGTCAGAACACTCCATAGAGGTCCTCTCTAATTGATTGTCTCTCAATGAAAGCACCATTGTAATAGGTACAAGTCCTTAGGAGAATCACACCCTAAATACTAACCGTTGAAGTTTGGGAACTCAAGGCCTTGTTAGACCCATCTTTCAAGGAAACCTTTCCAACTAGGAACTTTGTTACAGCCTCCTGAGGTGCACCAATGGAGTGGTAGCATTTCAGGTGAAGTGTGGTTCATCCTCTATCTGAGAGAAGATGTTGGCAGTGGGTACTCAATAATAGATATGGTTTGAGGAGGAATCAAGGAGGTGGTTGGATTAAAATGAAGATCCTATTTCAAGGAACAAGGCTCAGACTATTTTCCTTTTCTTCCAAATCATGGTGTCTCCAAATGGGATTTCTTTTTTTTATCATCACATTCACAATTGATGACAAAAAAAACCCGAAAAGTCACAATTCATCACGTAAATTTATACATGCAAGATAAGAACTAGGATGGTATTGGAGACTAAATTTGTAATTTAGTACAACCTTATATTAGTGAAGAGTGATTTTTTTTGTTTATAATTTCTGTATTTTAAATAAATACACATGCATTAAAATTTCATTATGAATGTCCACATTTATTTAGAATTACTTTATAAGAAATAACTAGAATATCTTTTGCCATGCTGCTTACTCCTACTAAGCTACTTAACTAATTTAGATAAATTAAGAAATTTAGATAAATTATTTAATAATAAAAAATACAATTTGATCTTCCTAAAATATACATGTTCACTATTAAGTCATAGATAAGTTTATAAATTAAGTGAACTAATTTATGTGAAAAAATAAATATTATAAGATAAAATTAATAGAAGTCCACATTTCCTAACTAAATCCTACAATTTGTACCAAATGAGCATCATATGAAATAAACAAACATAAATATGACCAATAGATTACTGCAACAAGAAGCAAATTTATACAATCAAAAATTAATTTTAAGGGCTTATTTGGAAACAACGTTTCCATAAGTTAAACGCACGTTCAACAGTACTTTTTCCGCAAAACGAGATAATCTCCTCCACATATTTACATCGGCTTGCGTAAAAACACTTCTCTACACGTTCCTAAACAGGCACATTATTAATAAATGAAGTAATTAATTGAACTTGAAATCAAATTGTCTCACCTTTGCGCGGGAGAGCAAGTTTGTTGCTCAATTAAGTGTTTGTTTGAGAAACTCTAAAATCACTTAAAAAAGCATTTTCACGTAAATAAAGATAAAATTTCTATCACATACTTATCTGGAACTTTGTAAAATCATTTAATCACATCATTAAACTTTGCACTTAGTTTTTCACATTTCCCTTTTTGGCTACCTCTGCGTGATTGACATAAGACTCAATTAACTTTTTTAAAAGATTAATATGCTAATTAATTGATATATTTATAATTTTTCTTTAAATAATTTGCATAACTTATAACATGATATATAATCTAATAATTCATATAAATGTTTTAGAATATATATTATAAATCAATAATTTATTTATTCTTTTTTAATCTCTACTAAAAAGCCAATTGGGTCTTATATTAAAGATTGAGCTAATATTACAAAAAGTTTGACTTACTAAGGGCAAGCACATCTCTGAGCTTATAGAGCACTCGCACAGCTATAATTACTGAATTATAATTGACAATCATTTACAGATGACCTACCAACTTCATATCAAACTCATTTATTTCCAACTGAACCAGTTATAATTGACAATGATTTCACTTTTCTTCTGTCCTTTTCAACGATTCTTTGGCATGGAAAAAAAGATGGGGGGTGTATTGCTTAGTTTAGCTCTGATCTCTTGATCGTTTTTGAGAAACACATGAAAATCATTTAGTAAAAATGTGGATTTGAGTTTAAAATTTACTTGGCAATGGCTCATAACTGATACAATAAAATAAGCAAAATGACTTCCATATAGTAATGCATTCCCTGTAAAGAATTGGTTTTTACATATGAACCCTTTCTGCATAGCCATGGGGTATTACATGGAAGACAGACCTGTGCCAGCAACATCTTCATCGCCAGAACAGACTGTATATACTAATTTTGATATTTTTTTAAATAAAATAGGATTAACCAACAATTATGCTTCCAAATCTTTGTTTGAATTCCATGCAGGGGCTTTCACAGCATCACCCAGAAGGCCAGCTCCATTGTCCACATTAATCAGTGGCTCAGATTCAACCTCCTTGACCTAACACCATTTCTTAGGGGTTAATCATGAAGTATACAGAAGGTTCATATTTTGAACTTCCTAATAATTGTCAAGGAAATAAAAGGATTTGGATATGGTGAAGCACTTCTTTTTTTCAATTATTAATTATGTGGAAGGTGGGAAAAATGCAGTGTTAATAAATACTCCCTCTAGTCTCAAATATGAAATCATTTATTAGAGAATTTTGTTGGTCAAAGATGTGTATGTCAATTGTTTTTTGTATTGTCTGAATCATTAAATGCAGTTTTCTTTAAATACATAAATTGTTCAACAAAAAACAAAGCAATTTACTATAAAAGGAGGTAAACCATTTAATTTGGGCAAATCTGAAAAATAATTGTGTTTGGGAAAAATTTAATTAACTAAACAACATTGAACCTATTGCTCTTAATAACATTAAGATAGATATCGGTAGTTTATATTTAAGACTGGATGGAGCAATATTAAAAAAAATGGCAGTGCAGTGCAGACCATGCGCTCCCCTAAAGAAGTGCCAAAAATTTAACTAACTAAACATTTAACCAATTGTTTTTAATACCATTAAGATAGATATTGGTAATTCATATTCAAGACCGGAGGGAGTGGTTAAAAAAACGGCAGTGCACATAATGCACTTCCCCAAGAGAAGTGCCCCGAATCCAAATTTGAAATAAACGCATGCAGGTACACAGCGTGTAAATAAAATAGTTTAAACTACCTGAGACAATTGTGCTGATGCCTCACTCGCCTTCTGCTGACTCTCGAGGGTGCAGTAATAAGAGTACAGGACCATCCCAATCACAGCAATCAGGATGCCCAAAATGTTGTGCCAGCTGAATGGGTCATGAAGCAGAACATAGCCAAAGGTTAAAACCAGGCAAGTTTTTAAATGTCCGAGGACCTGGTATGTGACGGCTGATGTTTTTCCAATAACCAAAAATGTACTGAAGTTCACAGAGACAGAGATCAGGCAGGACAGCACAATGAAGAACTGCAAGAAAGATGGTTATGTAATGATAGTCCAGTATGGAACCATGGGTTAAAGGGCAAAGAAGACTTGTGGATATTTCCAACTCACCAGAACTTGAGGGGTATAATTGAAAGCAAAAACATTCTGGTCGGTCAAGAGCCAATCAAGAAAAGGGCCAGTAATGAACAAAGTCATTGCCTGATACGGACATGATTGATACAAAAGTTGGGTTGACGAAACCTTGAACTTTTTCTGAATGGTATTCGTCATCTAACAAAAATGGTTAAGGTTCTCTCCAACAAGAACTATTAGAAACTACAGAATCAGACACATGCAGGACAAAACCATCATCATATAATGAACAAAAGTCAGGCAATCTATTCAGTTTTCAGTATAAAGCATGGAAACTCAAGCGTGAGGATTGGCTTACTTTCAATTTGAAGATTTTCTATCCTAAATGTAATTGTATGGAACGTTTAGCAAGGAAAGAAAAAACCAAAGGTCAGTGATGATTCCACAGAAAATGAAGCATAGGATACAATCTGAGCAATGCAAGTTGTGACAATTGCAAGCAGAGATAATATAGAACCCAAGACATTGAGCTGCAGATCTGTCACAGTAGCAATCCCAACACCAACAAGAAGGATGATAAGTGAAAACTGGATGGTCCTACTGCAATATCAGAAAATATATTTGTTACACAACCATAACTGGGTAATGAATTAAAAAGACAATTAAAGCAACAAAAAGGTAAATGAGTAATAGCAACACTGATAGAAAATCTGCATAAACACAGACATGAAGAAACAAGAATTTGCTCAGGTTTTGTGAAAAGTTTCAGTATGACAGCCCGGTATGGACTATGGAAATATTATCCTTAAGGTGCATAATCTAATCAAAGAAGCCAACTGAAATGGCAGCGAAATGCAAAATTGCCAAAACCTACGAGTTTAGAATGTATATAGACTAATCAGCAACCTCAGAAACAATCATCCTAACTACCAATCAAACTTCATTTCTGTGAGCAACGAAGCAAATTCTTTAAAGGACAGGAGGCAACAAAATAACCTCACGTACGGGTTTTAGAGAATTGATTCATCACAAAGCACCATGAGTCCAAACCCCAAAACTTACAAGTTATTTAGGATTTGTCTTAAAGAATCTAAGACCACTATAATGCCAAGGCTGCCAGGTTTGAAAGAGGAGAATTTTCATTAGGCACCTTCATCATCTTAAAAGAGGCTAATGGTATTCAAAAGACAATGAAAGACTAACTATCTATAGTCCAAGAAGACAGTACTACAATGTGGTCATCAGATTCAAAAGAGCTAAATATCTTTTTCATTCATAAATCCTGACTCATCGTTTCAAGCTTCCCCATTCCATGCTTTTTATGGATCCCACTTCATAGGATGTACTTGATTTGACTAATAAGGATCTTCTAAACTGTTTCTAGTGCTGAGTGCTTATGCGATGTTAACAGACTAGCTTGTGTTGTGTTTTGACATCTTTGTTCAATATAGATAATACGCCAGAGAACTTTTAGTAAAAGAATGTCTTAGTAGTTACACTTATGATGCATCTTTTGGAAGACTAAGCGCTAAATAGTAAACACAAGTTCACAGATTAAGACACGGTCCAAGGAAACATCATATACATACTTAATGCCAGTTATTCACATAACCACCAAATCAATTGTTTATTACCATATCCAGATGACGACATGGAACCACGCAAATTATTTACTTTGAATATTAATTTTATCAAAGGAATTTTCCATGTGTTCCCTTCTCACTGAAGCAATAACTGTTTCAATATTTAAAAATTCAATCTAGGATGATGGTGTTAATGCTTTACTCCAATATAGGCAAGAGCACTTTATAGCTTAAAAGGAAATCTATAACGATAGAAATATCATTAATTATGGAAAATATTACAATCAAAACTCACCTGAACACTTTCCTGAAGAAAAGAGTCTCCAAAAGAACAGTGCATGGGATAATTGCCAATTTTGTCATCTAATAAATAAAAGGAGAAAGAGAGCAGGATAAAGAAATGTTCAAAAACCTGTTTTAGCAAAAAAATGTATTTAAAACAAACAAATCATATTGTTAAAAAAAGTAAACTCACATTCTATCAATAAAAGAATTGGTAATAATAAAAACATGAGATAGCAACTAGCATCAACAAGACATTACATTTACACTCCAATAATGTTATGTAAGCCTTACAATATCAGCATTCTGAATTCAAATATAAGTTTATAATGCATCATCTACAAACTTATAGGTAATTCTATCGACCGTAAAGCTATTATTTCTTATTTCCATTCCTTTGGTACATGAAAAAGACACCCAATGTCTACACAAAAGGAATAAACTTATAAAGATGTCTTGTCATGAAGTAGCATGGGTGTTTTTTTCTTTTTGGTTATTTTAAAAGGCTAAGTGATCCAAAATAAAGATTCTCAAAAACACTACTCAGTGAAAGCATTTCTCAGTTAGGCCCTATATTTCATGGCTTCTGAAAAATAAGATGATGAGAATCCAAAGGGCAAATATGTCAATTCCATTAAATATTCTGTTTGGTATTCAACTATCAAATGGCGCGTGTGGAAAAGGACAATTAAATCATTTTATTTTTATTTTCTATGTAATTTTATTACTTAAAAAGGGTTATTTTGTATTTAGTTGATTATTAGGAAGATTTAATATAGCTTTTAGATATTTTACATCATCTTAAGGATCTTTAGGATACTAGTAGTTCATCTTGTAGGATATTGTTTTAGATGAATCATTTATCTTTATTTATTCTACTCATAGGTCATAAATACCTATATCTTGTTAGCTATTTTCAGATATTATAGTTAACAAAGAAAACTATTTAGTTTCTTTTATGAGAGCGCACTGCTTGTACTTTGGAGTTCTGGATTTGAATACCCTGTGGCTTGTTCATGTTATAGGTGTTCTAGATTGAATACCTCATGGTGTTTTTGTGAGATATTATGGAGATTCCTAATCCCCCACACACTTCCGTACCATAATATCAATGCAGATCGTACATAAAAGCATACATCTGAACCCTGAAAGATATATGTTGCCAATGACCAAATAATTATACCTGATAGAAACCAACAGAATTGAAACCCAAACTAAGATTCAGAAGGCCAATGGAAATCCCATTTAGTATCCCAAATCCCATCACAGCTCTTGCATCAAAAGGCTTGTGTTCAAACAACTTTATCCATAATGCCATATGAAGAGAACAGAATGTCACGAGAAGATGCCAGCTTGTCAAAGTTGTAGCTAGACAACACAGACAAAATAAAGCAGGTCAGTCGCTAATAGAAACCAAGGGGAGAAGTAAATAAGCAATTAATTTGAAACAACAATGATGACAGAAGTCAACATCGCTAGTGAAGGTGTTTGGTTGCTATCCTATCACTGCCCAAGTGCCATAACTATTGAATGATGCGATATTTAACATGATCAAGCATCCCTCAAAATACATAGCACGTTTACCGGTTTAACAAGTAAAGTTACCATCGAAATCTACATAATTTTAACAGGGCAATGACATCATTTCTCATTTCACATTATCAAGTCAATCAAAATCATTTTGAATGCAATTTGACAGGGACATCGCAAGTATTGTATAAACAGATACCGGCACCCCAATATCCTGTACATATCATAAATGTAAAATTTACTCACCAAAAGTAAAACCCAGTGTGCTAATAAGTGCTTTGTTGCAGATGACTATGGAAACAGAGGATACCACTGACAAACCCAGGGCTCCAATGGTTCCAAATTGGAACTTCTGACCTTCACTCATCTTCACTATGCTTTCTGAACAGTATTACCTGGATCTAATCAACTCGCACCATTAAAACATTCTCAAAAAACGTGTAAATAAAGGGGAAAAGGGAAAAACACTTGAATGCAATCACGTTTAACACAATGGTGAAGCTGCACATACTAACCTCATTCGGTCATAACTATCGGAAGTTACAGATAATGAAACACAACGAAGCAGCTCAATCTTGCAATGCCAAGCGCAAAGACCTGGATGAAATAGGAAAATTTAAAAATTCCTGTTAGTCGAAGATGGAAAAGAAATATTTGAAGGATCTAGCGCGGTTAACCCTAGATCTAGTGTATTTTTAACAGAGAACGATCCGAACAACGAAAGCAAGCAACGAGAGAAATAATGAGGGAGGAAGGGAGATGGAAAGAGCGAAATGAGTAACCAGATATGAGAAATATTCAGAAAATGCTGCAAATGAAAGGAAATGGTGAGATGGATTCTTCACGGGGTCCGGGATAGAAGTGCTTTCACGCCATACTCCGATCTCAGGAGAGCTGCAGGCGCTGGATTTCAATTTTTTAAACATGGCCACAGCCCAAAAAAATAATAAAAAAATCAAACTTATATTTACGATTTTACCATGTACGCTCTTCAGCAAGTGTTACCATTTGATCTTAACTGCTCCATCGTTTAATTAACTTGTTAAAAATAAAAAGTCGACTTCTCAAAAATTAAATGCACGTTCAATAATCTTTTTCCGTAAAATGAAAGATCTCATATATATATTTATCTTGATTTGAGTAAAAGTAGTTCTCCACCGCGTTCTTAAACGGGCACATTATTATTTTACTCATAAAATTTATCTTAAATTAAAGAAAACTTTAATATTAATCATCATGCAAGCTACTTAAATCATAAAGACTTTGTTTTGTGGGTAGGAAGAAATATAAATTTAAATATATTTTATCTTTCAAATTTATAATTTTAATAGTTAAATATTCTCATTGATTACGAATATAAGATATTTCCATAATCATAATTAAATATTATATTTTGAAAATATTAGAACATATTTGTTATAAATAATTAATAGTGAATTTCATTAATTTCTTTCAATTATTTATCTAACTTTCATATTAATGACGGTAAAAAATATATATATAATTAACTTGATAAAAATTAAGTTTTTCAATATAACCCCTATTTAAAGTCATTAATGTAATATAAATTAAAAAATACTCTATATAAACGTGGTTACATTTATTTTATTTTCAAACAAAATTAATGATTCAACCACTCTTCATTATTAGGTAGTTAGAGATGCATTATAGTAATAAAGAACAGAAGTTATATATTAATTATAGGAAAAATCAATAAAAAGTCTGTTTGGATTAGACTTTTAACTTATTTGCTGAATAAACACATCCACAATTTATAAGTTTGTTTGAATTAACGTTGAAAACTACTTTTTCAACATGATTTATGGTTTACAAAATAAATATTTGAGATGAGTTTTACTTTGACTTATCTGAATATGATGTTAAAATGAAATTATAGAGTTGGTGAATAACGGACAAAAAAAACTTTGTTTGGCTGAATTATTTATTAGTATTTGTTTGATCAAAAAAGAATAGTAAATGGATATAGGAAAGCATCGGAATTAGGTGAATTAGGGTTGGTAATACGGGTTGGGCCAGCCCGCCAAAAATTGGTGGGCTCGGGCTGGCAAAAGCCAGTCCGCCAACCTTGGCGGGCCGATTTAGCCCGCCAAGGTGAACCCGGGGGTTGGCGGGCCAGCCAGCCTAACCCGCTTTTTTTTTAATTTTTTTAAAAAAATTATTTTATATGTTTTTTCCTTGATTTTTTTCAATCCCAATATTTTTTACAAGGGAAAAAGTAATATTAAATTCTATTTTTAGGAAATTAGTGAACACTTATTAATAAGATTAGAAAGAAAATTATTAAAATATGCAATCTTATAAAAAAATTGGGTAAAAAAATAGGAAAAAATTATTTTTATAAAAAAAATAAAATAAAAAATATTTCTGACGGGTTGGCTGGCGCGGGCTCGGGTTGGGGAACCCCAGCCCGCCACCAGGTAAGAGGGTTGGCGGGCTGGCCCGCCCAGCCCACCAACCCGCGCGGGCCAGCCCGCAACCCGCGGGCTGGCCCGCATTCCCACCCCTAGGTGGAATGAAAGGGATCTGGTTTTTTTTAAAAAAAAAATTAAAATTTATTATCTTATAAATAATAGAACAATCTTGATTGAGTTTTATGTTTTAAGATTGAACGTGTCATAGATTCGAATTGATTAATATTGTATATGGCCCCAAGAAAATTAAATAATAATATTATAAATAATTAAGAAATGGAAGAAAGTACACACACCAATGTGTTCTATGTTTGTTTCCTAGTTCTAATTTCCAACGTGAAAAGAGCAACGTGCTTCCCACCGACAGCCTTGGAGTTTATATGCTTGTTTGGTAGAGTGTTTATAAAAGAAAATACACGTTCAACAGTATTTTTAGTAAAACGAGATAATCTCCTTCACATATTTACTTCGAATTGCGTAAAAGTGCTTCTCTACCATGTTCTCAAATAGGTACTATATCCGCAAGACATTGGTTTAACTCAACTGGCTTTTGGTCAAATGATGTTACAAATGCCATCATGGGTATGTATATATGCTAAAGAATATATTTAGCCTTTTAAATTTACATCAAGTCTGAGTTTAATTCCTTAAATTTAGAAAATAATTTTTTAGTTTTTTATCGTCAACACTGTTAATGCTAAGTCAGTCATCAATAACCATATTTTATCACAATTTAATAATATAACATTATATAAATATGCTGAGTACTATTTTCCTTTATGTAAATTTGCTGAGTCGTTATGTTAAAAATGCACTTTTTAAATTTAAAAAATGAAACTGAAATTTGAAATAAATTTAAAAAAATTAAACGTTGTATTTTAGATTGGATGTACATAAGTATAAAGAATGATATATTTCTTGAGCCCATGAGTGCACATAAGCCAAATCAAAACTATTTCGAAATCGGTAAAAACCATTTCAAAATCTATAAAAACCATCTCAAAATCCGTAAAATCACTTCGAAAGCCGTAACTTATTTCTCCTAACGAAGTTTTCAAACACACACTATATGTAGTTTATAGATGAATATTTCGTTTTCTGTGAGTTACTATTTTTATTTAAATATTTTTAATGATAATATATGAGTACTTTTTATATTTTAATTACACTATATTATTTTTTATGCCATTAAATCATATTATTTTATTATTATTGTGTTGATCTTGAATCATAGTTGAATGATTCATTCAACTCGAATCATTGCCTCAACAGTTTCAACCGTGGATCCAATTTTCAATACCTTGCTGACGATTAATTATTCAAATCCTTTTGCCATGCCTCATTTCTTCATACAAATCACTTCTAATTAATTCACATGCATTAAGAAAAACAATTAAAATCATTAGATTTTTTTCATAAAATTTAAGTAATTCTCAATATTATTATTAACTGCGCTAGACCCTAAAATGATAACAAGTTAAACTCCCTTAATTTTCAATACAATAATAAGTTCTACTATAAGAAATAACAATCCATAAACTCCTCACTTATCACCTGGAATTTGGGTAATTAAAGTCTCTTTTTTGGGAATCCCATAATGATAAAAATAAACAACGTAAGGATTTTGTATAAACTACACGGAAACAGTTGCAAAAAATGATATTTGATCAAATTTTTAGTATGCTGAGCATAATAAACTCAGTCCCAAAAATAATACAGAAGATAATAAGCAAACTGTTACCATCACAATTTGCAAATGGAAACAGCTGCTGGGTCTGTTTGGGAACGTGATAGAAAAGTACTTTTACGTAGGCCGAGGTAAATATGTGAAGGAGATTATCTCGTTTGACGGAAAAATATTGTTGAATGTATTTTTAGGTCTCATCAACGCTTTGCCAAACAAGCTGACTATTCAGATAAGTGTAAATATCGACCTCCCTGTATACCATTCAAATGAACGAGAATTTTTGCTCTGCACAGAAGTGCAAATATGCCTTCACCCATGTGAAACCAGTAGGCATTTCCTATTCTGTTTCACTGACTTGTATGGATAAAAATGGGGCTACGAAAGAATAACTAACCTCATTAAAGCATTGTAAATATGAACAAGTGGAAAATATATTTCTCTATTCGTATTAACAAGTCGCAAATGCTTCAACTTGGATCCTAGCAGGATAAAACATTCTTACACTTCAGTGAGGCAAGGGACATGAGATCTGAGGAGGTTTATAATTTTGAATTTGAGTAGTTATGGGTCTGAAGCATTATGTAACTCCTTCCATTTCGTTGGAAAACCCCAGGTTCACCTCTGCAGTCATTCGTCTGGCATGTGAAGGGTGATATGATAAAAGGAACAGCTTTTACAGCCTTTATGTGAAGAGTTATAAATAATATATATTGATTAAGACCGATTTCACAACGGAAACAGATTAAGAGTTTCAAAGCAGATTGACCAGGGGATGGAAGAGAAAGGAAAAAAGTTGGCCATTTCGAAGAGAAATATAATAATACCCTCAATCCTTAATGTTTATAGTGCAATTTGTATTACAAACTAAATATTATATCTAGGACCGGGGTAGTAGATAAACATTAATGGCTTCGTTTGGAAACCCGTTGAGAAAACGGACACAGATTCCTAGATACTTTATGTGAGAGGAATTTTGTCTCGGCTTGCGTGAGAATGGGTTTTGGGGGTCAAAACGGGGTTCCTAACGGAAACCCAAACGAAGCCAATGTAAGCATTCATCAAAGGTTATTGCTACAGAAAAATGTTAACCATCTTGAAATGCAGATTCTGGTCGAGAATCATAGCCTGAAAGAAACTATACATGGACCCACCTAATTCAACACAACTCTCTCCGGCCATCTTCTTCAGTCCCCTATCTTGCATAGCCTTCCTAGCGTTTGCTGCATTCTCCCACATCCCTACTTCAGCATAAATGTTTGCAACAATAATGAAATTCCCTCCTCTCCTAGGCTGCAACTGAAACAACTTCTTCCTCACCTTATGCCCTATCCCTGTATGGTCATAAACAACATGAATAGTAAATGCACTTGGCAAAGTTCGCCAGGCAATAGCGTCTGGTGGAATAGGTTCTTTGAGATGCCCGGCACGACACAAGATATAAACCATAGCTCCATAATGCATCATCATGGGTTTGATCCCATGATCTTGTTCCATATCCGGAAAGTATTGGTACCCTTCATTACTTATCCCAGCATGACTACAAGCACAAAAAACTCCAAGATAAGTTACATAATTTGGAGTTATGGCAGGATGGTCATTTATCTTTGGGAAAATTACAAGGGCTTCCTCAGCGAACCCATGCAGGGCTAGTCCAAGAATCATTGCACTCCATGTACGCACATTTCTCTCTTTCATTCTATTAAATACAAATTTAGCATAACCTCCAGCTCCAGACTTTGCATACATGTAAACAAGAGCAGTACCTAACTGACAATTGAGCACCATCCCTCTCAATATCACTTGGGAATGCACCCATCACCCAAGGCTCAAGTTTCCCAACTCAGAACACGCAGAGCATGACAACCATGGTGGTTTCATCCGGTTTAAACCCAGAATCTCTCATGTTCACAAAATACCCAACTCCATCTTTGAACCAAAGGTTCTCAACACAAGCATCTATAATTGAATTCCATGAAACAACAGTTCTTGCAGACATTTCATCAAACACTTGTTTAGCATCCAATATTTTCTTACAGGAAGCATAGAAATTGATCAGAGTGTTTTGAACATAAACATCACAATCCAAACCACACTTGACAACTTCTGCCTGCACTTGCGTCCTTCTCCAAGTGCTACAACCATAGCGCATGACTTGAAAAGGAACGGAAATGTAAGCTTAGTGTTTGTAACTCCTCGATTCCGCATTTCATGGAATACCCAAATGGACTCAATAAGGGAATATCTGGAGGCATAGCCCCCGAGGAGCATATTCCAGGCAACAGGCGGTGGGTTGGGAGCGTGGTAAACAAGTGCTCGTGCATAGTTGTTCTTGAAGGAGGACAAAGCATGAAAATAAACGAGCTTTCTAAGCAAAAAGGGATCTTGGAAAAGACCAAAAACTTGTAATTAAGCTTGGATTTGAGAGAGTTGTTTAGTAGAAGCACATAGGTTCAGGAGTGAGAGACATTGCTGCTTCTTGGAAAGGGAGTTTGAGTTGAGGTTGGGGAGCTTTGGAGCGATTGCCAGTCGAACCATGCATTAGCTTTCTATGCGTGTAGTAGCAAGCCGAATTTGAATAAATAATTTCGGGCAGTCAATTTTGGTGCTTGCAGAGGGCCAAGATTAAATATCGTGTGTGTCAAATATGCGATTGGATTCGACCAAGCCACAAAATATGCACTGACTTCGACAGTGTGTTCCTTTGTATTTAGGAATACTTGAGGAAAAAGAAATTATAGATTTTTTAAAGAATTTATAGAATTCAAAAAGAATTTACAGATTTCGATTTACTTTTTATTTTGATTTACTTACACCATTGGGATAAAGATTTACCAAACATACATGATAACATCTCATACCTCATGCTCATGCTAAATTTTTTTTTTTGGCAACAAAAGTATCATTCGCATTAAAAAAAAGTTCATGCAATTAATCTACTTAACATATAATAGCAAAATCAAGCGGCAGCAAGCAGCAGCCGAGCCAGTAAGGTCACCTTTTTTTTGGATGAAATAAAGAGAACACGCCCAATTACATCGTCACGTTTCTAAAAAAGGAACGCCTAATCTATCTTCTTCCAGGATCTGCAGAACGTCATCCGGTGGAGCTTCTCATACCGTTTTACGGCACCTCTGCCCAAAACTCAACGCAGCAAGTTTATCTGCACAGCAATTTTATACATGTTGGAGTTGGACATTCCATTGTATCGACATTATGCTTCTTAATTTCCCCTGCAGGTGTGAATATCATATAAGTTGCAAGTTCTTCACGCTCACTTGGATTATCTTTTTGGCATCACTTTCGGCAATCACTTGAGTAAATCCCAGCTCCCAACATGGTTTAAGGCCTTATATCAGTCCGATCAATTCTATTTCAATCGGATCCTTCCCTAGTAGTTGAGTTGCGAATCCTCTGATCCATTCTCCATAAATCCCTTCTTATCACACCACCACATCCTCCATTTTCATTGTCTCCTCTCCATCCATCCGTGTTTAACCTGCACCAGTTTGTGGGTTGGAGTCTCCATTGAATCATAACACATTCATCGCTGGTTCAGTATGGTCACCTTTTTGTTTTCTAGATACTTTCCCTGTTCAATTGAAGAGCTACCGGCTCCAATAAACAGTACGGCTTGTGCACAGGGCTTTTCCAAAATAATGAAAGGCCCATTCTCCCTCATGTCTTCTCAGCTCTCTTTCCCGCTTATCTTCTCTCCTAGTATCCATTTCCGCCTTGCTCTCGCCTCTTGTCCCAATAGACTTGTATGGGTAATCAGCAATTTCACTGCGGAACAAGGCACTTGGGTCAAAGGTGTCAAATCTGCATAAAATCACTCAGAATAAAAAATTTAACAATAAATATCATCGTACATTAACATAATCACACCATCTAAAATGGAAAATTTTAAAATTTAAATAATAAATTTTATTACTAATAAAGTAACAATTACTAATAAAGGCACTATCATTTTTACCATCTCTTTAATCGTTTATGAGTATTTTTGTACTTAAACATAAGTTCATGGGTGTTTTTGTACTTTATTCCTTATTAGAACTCTTGACCATCATCCCACATGATATAGAAATACCCTACTCGCTTACTTGACATAATTTTTACTTCATCTAATACTTAATATAAGGGTTAAATATTTAATTTGTGTTGATTAAAGAAATTAAGTTATTTATTTGTAGTAAGCGTATATTATTTTTCTTTCAAAATACCCTCTTTCGTCGTTACGGTTAAATGAAAATCCTTTCATTTTTTGCTATCAATAGAACACTTTGAGAGAAAATATTATAAATATTGAATTCAAATCTTAAATTTGAAACCAAATTTAATCCTTAACTGATTTTTATATTAAACAGCACTTATTATGTTTTGCATGGTTTTGTTGTGGCCTTTATCATTAAAAAATTCATAAAAAATAGATAATAGTGCTATTTCCAAAACAAAATACTATTTTATGATTTATAAATATTATAATCTAACATTGATATTTATATAGTAAAAAAAAATCAACCATTCGATCATATGAGATAAAATCAAATTACAACCAATTTTTCCATATCACCCATTTAGAGAATTTAATCAATTTATGCTGTTCAGTTTCATAAGAAACTCATCAGTCCTAATAATAGTTTAGATGAAGCTATTCAAGTCCTTCGAAACATTTTATAAGTTAAATTTTTCATAATCATATAGCCCTTAAAAACTCTAAACCTCAGCAAAATGGCAAAGATAAAATGAAAAATAGTAATTAATGAGTTCGTTGGTGAATTAAAAGATAAAGTATTTGTATAATCTAGAAAGGGTTAAAATGCAAAGATAACCACAAGCTTTTTACTAAAAATACGTTTAGCTCTGTATGTTTTATGGTACAATCCATACTATTTTTACATATACATATTATTATATCATATTTAACAACTCTTACATTTTTGCTCCTATTCTGAAATTCAACAGTAATTTTTACACTTTTATTAAAAGATTATAAGTATTTTTACACATTAACCCATTCAAAAAAGAGAATATGACTATGCACATAACTGACCTAATTTATAAAACACTCAATTTTCTTAAAATCTCTGTCGTAATTGTTTTTGTAAATAACTAAACTTTGAATAGGACAAATGATGGCATACACGAGAGATTTTTTTTGGGGGGGGGGGTTTTCTATAGAGGAGGTGAGATCAGATAAGTATGGCAATTGACAACAACATTCGTAGATCCTGCTTTGAATTGAACTATACTAGTGTTCTTTAGAGAAAGTTTTTCATTTAAGATGCCGATCATAGCATTAATGAAGAGCACTGAGTTTGATCAAAATTAGGCACCATAATCATCCAAGAAAATGAGTAGAGTCGATGAAGAGGACCTGGAAATACACATCTGACCCCATATAGAATGATCTGGTTGTCTAGTTAGCAGTCAAAATCCTATACAAGATTTGGTATCGTTGCATTCTTTCTAGTAACAGTCAAATCAGAACTCAGAAGGAGAACCTAGCAACTTCCTCGTCTTCATCCTCATCTATAACATCATCGTCTTCCGCATATCTCCCCATGTCATCATCAATTTCCTCTTCATCTTCCTCTTCTTCCTCCTCCATTAAGCTTTTACTTTCCTTTTCCTTCAAACCAGTGCTCAAGACTACAGTTTGCCCACCAGATTTCTCCATATCCCTTCTCAATTTATCCATGTTCTCCTTTTTGCGCTCTTCCTCCAGACGTTGTTTCTCAGCTCGCCTTTTATCGAGATCAGCCCTACAAGTTGCAGAGAATAATACAATGCATTTTATTTAATGGATATATAAAAACTCAGCAGTACTATATTGTAAGAAATAAATGAATAATTTGTTAAACTCAATACTTGTAGTTTTCCATATATTCCTCAGCACTGGCTTCAATGGCCTTAAAGAAGGCATCAATTCCTGCACCAGAGACTGCAGAAACTCCAACAGACCTTAAATTCTTGTAGAACTCATCGAGCACAAGAGAAAGGCTCTGAGTTAAAGTTGATGTGTAAGAGTGATCTGTACTTATTGCCGCTTGGAATGCCTCAAAATCCTCCATCCACTATACACAAATTCAACACAAGCTGTAAACAAATTTTGAACTTGAGAAATATGTAGCAGCTTTGACAGTCTAAAGAAGCACAGAGAACCTAGACATAAAATATAGTACATTTATGTATTAAACCTTGAACAATATTTCTGGCTACTTTGCCTACATCTAATTTTAGCATTTACTGAGGCCATTTATACACTTATGCCCCGTTTGGTAGCAGGGAATTGGAGGCTGAGATTTGGAATTGGAACTGGAATAAAAAATTTGTCTGTTTGGTGCTGTGGAAGTGGATTCCTCATGGATTCCACTTCCATGAACAGTGTTGGAACTCGGTTCCAACCTCTCCTCGATGGAACCGAGTTCCAACCAAAAAATCCTTCCTCATTTCCACTACTACCCTCACTGACGGCAATGACAAAGTCGACGGAGGACGATGATGGTGCACTCGGTGGAGGACGACGGCGAACTTGGTGGAGGACGACGGCGAACTTGGTGGAGGACGGCGAGGTCAACGAGCTTCAACTGATTCTGGCAAAAAAGAGACAAATCACCTGCTGAGGATAGGAAGCGGGCTTCAAATCCCATGGGAACTGAAGGACTTTGCGCGGCGAAGGGCGAACGTAATCAGCGGCGGAGGCTGTAGAAACAACGACGAGGATGACAGTTAGAATCAGTTGAAGTTCCATCTGTAGTTGGTAAGACCTCCGTAAGACGCCAGAAGAGCACGGCGAGAATGTCATCTTGCATCTGTGTCCTTTTTTTGCCAGAATCTTGCATCTGTGTCGGCGAGGTCGACGAGCTTCAACGATCTTCGCGATGACTCCAGCTTCAATCGATGACGAGGACCTTCCATGGTTGAGCGTGGTGGAGGCGGTGAGGTCGACAGCGGCGGTGGAGGCGGCAAGGTCGACGGAGGTGGTGGAGGCGGCGAGGTCGTCTTCAACCTTCGATCTGCTCCTCTGCTCTTCGATCTGCGCTGGTCAGAATTGCTTTGTTTAGGTGGGGAAGGGAAGAATTTTTTTGGGGGAAGGAGGGAAATTTTTTTTCTGGAGGGTATATTAATCTTTTCACATACCCACTTCTTCCACTTCTTCCAACATACCAAACATACTTTTAATCCCACTTCCAGTTCCTCTTCCAATTCCACTTCCAGTTCCACTTCCAATTCCATCAAATTCAATTCCATGTACCAAACGGGGCATTAGTGAAGCCCACCCACCAAAATTCAAGTCCTACCAGTATACGAAAAGGGCTAAAAAAGTAAAGCAGTTGAGAGTAACTCACAGCTACAGCCTACATGAACCGCTTCTTCTGCAACATCCGCTAATGTACGGAAGACAAAAAAATGGCAGTGAAATTATGGTATAAAAGATAACATGGTGCCATAGGGGACTTCATAATTAGTTTGCTTATTTGTATTTTAGAATCTATCAGACTCTATTCATTTTCTCAGTATCATGGATTAAACGGTCTTGGTTTAGAACAATCCATTTTTAGTAGATAAGAGAACCGTACAGGCAATTAAAAGAATTAGCGAATCAGAAAATCACAACATAATATTCATTTCCAGGCTTGAAGAACCTGATCTCAAGGGTACATGACCTGCATTAAAAGCTAAAATTCAAGGATTCATTGAAAGTGAGCAATACCTCGAGGGCAAACTGATGTTGCGCTACATCAATCTTGTTGAATGCCAAGATGAGAGGTAAGCGTGTCTTGTAGAGGATACTACAAGCATAAAGCATGTTGCTCATGAAAGTAGTGGGGCTTTCTGATCGAGGTGTATCAACTACATAAGTTACTACAGTAGGAAATGTTGAGGCGAAAGCTTCTGTAATAATAGCACCAGATGCAGACCAGGTGAATATTTCAATCTGACCAGGGGTATCCACAAGAACATAATCAAGTTCATCTGCTCGCTTTTCAATTATAGAAACTACCTGAAATTTAGGAGCAGAATCCACCAGTTAAACAATTTAGTGAAAAAAGGTAAAAAAAAAAAGTTGCATGGCAGAATCATGCACAGATCTTTAGGCCTAAATTTAATATTACAAGCCCCCTAGCATGTGATAAATGTAACCCTTTCCACAAGACCCATTGCACAATATGTCCTTGCAAATGAAGGTAAAACTTGAGAGACAGAAGACAAAATGAGTTACCTCATCAAACTTGGTAGCAAACAAGTTGAGCGATGTCAAAATCCCACCATTTGGACCAAGGTTGAACTGCTTCATGACTTCCTTGTACTTAACAGTGTCCCTTATGTCAATGTTGGCACCAAACGGGAGTGTCATGACAGCAGGGTCGAGATTCATCACATACCCCCTAATGTTGGACAATTGTGTGTGGCAAACCAAACGATGCAGCAACGTTGTTTTCCCACTCCCTAAACACATTAGTTCATCTTGAGTCTTTTAACAGGAAAGAGAAACAAAATCTCACAATTCATGAATCACTAACTATAATAAGTAAATCAAACCACCTGCCATTCCAACAACTAAGATATTGACCGGCTTCCTTTTGAAATTAACTGATGGATTCCCAGATGATGATCCTTCAATATGCAGTTGCTTCATTGTCTCATTTAGCTCCATTTTCTCTTTGTCCTTTGCCTTCAAAATAAATACCAAAGAAATAACATCATCAGACCAAAAATTCAAAACCTCTAAGTAAATTCACTTAAAAAGAAGTGTTAAGGCAAATTTCTAAGTAAACTCTTCTACAAAGAAGTGCTCAAAAGGAAGTGTAAAAGAAAATTTCTAGACATAGCTTACCCTTTCGGCTTTACATGCAAAAGTGGTATGAAGTCAAAACCTTCTGAAAATATGAACCTCAATAAACCAATGAATTCAGGCTCCAGTTCTAATTTCACTCGTTTTCTAAAATGAAAAGAATACCAAAACAGAGCAAAAGCAAGTTTCGAGAGAATACCTGGACACCAGAAGAGTCATCAGAATCCATTTGCATAGGTGTGTCCTCGAGTTTCATATTATTCAAGTCATTATTGACATCCATTTTCAATCAAGACCACCACGTATTGTTAAGAGAGCAACACTGAGATGCACTCTTGGCCTCTACGTTTCAAAGCAAAGAAGGATGATGAATGAAGACAGTGACCGTGACCGGGAGCTCGAGGGAGACGGAGCTGCGACTGAGTCCGAGTGGGGCACTCCGAGCGTGACGCCGTGACGGACGATGGCGACCTGGAGAGTGGAGAAAGTGAGAAGGGGGAGAGACTGAGTCACCGCGATGGGGAGGGAGGACGGTTA
>JANTPZ010078402.1:686-15744 GCA_025593235.1 Vachellia pachyceras | reverse complement strand
GGGAGTGAAAAAGATAAATTTATTGAATGGAACATGTCGGAGTAATAAATTAATTGAAGTGATTGGTATTAATTACTTTATCGGTGAATGATCCAAAGTGAAGTTGGGTAAATGATTGTGTGATTCTCACGGTAGAGGTGAGAGTAATTGAACTCTTCCACCTCGAAAATCTCTAAAAAAATTTGGATTTAGCGTTTTCACTTAAATAACATTTTTTTAATCAACAATCTATATAAGAATTTGATTATTTTTAGAGTACATTAGAATTATGTCTATGTAACTAACTCTAGCTAATAGAATAAGATTTATTGTTGCTATAGAAGGTTTTTTTTTTAAAGCACATGTAATTTTTAATTTGAGGTAACCATACTCAAGGCGTTAACAACTTGAAACCTGTTTGAGAAAAAAATTCAATCATTAATTCATTATGTTGTGAGATGGATTAGCCCCTTTCACTATTAGTTAGTTGTGATATGTTTTTTTTTGTTACTCATACTGTTCACCAAAACTTTGCTTTAATTATATTCGGATTCGACCCGTGTCACGCACTTGGCTATGATGGATGAGCCTTTCAATGGGGATTTTTGCATACCTTAGAATTCGACCTCAAAATCTCATATAAATGAAATCAAACCACTTACCACTTGGTTGTTAGCTGTGGTTTGTGGATATTGATGGAAACTTCACAAAAGTTCACCAAAAACAAACAAGATGGGTTGCACATTGGGTTTGAAAGAACAAGCCCATAAGCTTATTCTCACTGAATATCAAAAGCCCAATAATGAGTAAATAATAGCTCCGTTTGGTAAGCCCGTTGGCACAACGGGTGCGCTTACCGAGACACTTTTCCTCTCACATAAACTACCTTGGAATCTGTGCCTGTTCTCCCAACGGGCTATCCAAACGGAGCCAATGACAAAACACTATGTGGGAGGATAATATTATATTTTTAACCAAGGGGATGGGATAATCTCGTAACATCATGAATCAAGATTCAAATTCTTGTTGAGAGAGGTGTCAAAAATTTTGTTAAGTATGATTGTTTTCAATAGAAAGATATTCATGTCTAGTAAAAAAAACTTTAAATTTTTAAAGGGATTATGTATTTAAGACTGAAATAAGTATTTTTTTATTTATTGTGTGCGATAAATTAATAGTCTATTATGTCTTTTTGTGGATTGAAACAATTGATGGATACCCTGATTTTCCTATAACAATAACTTTTTTTTATCTTTTTTTAACTTTCATGAAATTTAATTTATAAAATAAAATAATGTTTAGCCCAAAACACATAGAGACCTAAAAAAAAAAAAAATTGCTCTATCCTCCGTTTTTTTTTGGCGAGCAAAGCAGCTGTAATTGATTTGGTGCATGTTCGAATTAACAGTCAAAACCGCTTTTTCAATATACAGAGTAGTTTTATTTTAATTTTTGTGAGTGCGTTTTTATAACGTCACCCTAAGCAAGTCCTTAATCTTTTCTGGCATTCTTTTTGCAAGAGGGAAGAGTCATGAGAAAGCACACACAGACACTAAATCACATTAGTTGATATATATATATATAGTACATACACATTTCTATATAAAAGTGAGTTGACTTTTTTGAAAAATAGAAAAGTTAAATAAATTATTTAATTATAATATATATTTTAAAATATTTTTATATATCATTTTATAAGTAAGAGAAATAAGATTGGAAAAAAATGATAAATATATCAGTTAATTAACTTCTAAATATATCTTAAAAAGTCAACTAACCTAGACAAGAGGTAGTATAATATCTTTGGAAATTAATAAATGGCCTCTGAGTTCGTGGGTTTGTTACTTTGTTAGTTGTAGGTCTATTATCATTCTCTTAAAAGTAGGTAATATGTAATTCAATTTCAAAGAATAAGAAAATTAATTAAATTTAACATCCTTCGTCCCAAAAATGTCATGAGCCAAATCAATTGAAAGTAGTAGAATGATAATTTTCAAAGCAAGCACATATAGGAGCAGTCCAATCTAATCAACCACAGAAATACTGAGTTTTATTAAAATAATAAATACTGGGTTTTATGTAGAGGTACCAAACAAGAATTATTGTCATAAAAGAGTGGAGGATGAGTTTACAGAGTACAAGACAGATCAATTCAAATAATCGAACGTTTATAAAGGCAAGTGCAAAAGAAAAAAAAAAGGCTTAAAATGTATTTACACATTGAAAAATATGTTTAAGAAAAAATGGATTTATTCAGGTATTATACTGTAAATGTGTGTGTAATGTAAACCCGTTTTTCATTTGAAGCTCGTAGTAGACACACACGCATATTAAAAGTTACTTATAAATAAGACTGATATGAGTACGCATAAACATTGAGCTATGCATTTTTGGCCGATGACGTGAAGGAAACCACTGGGAGTCAAAATGGGATATGAACGATGATGTGAGGGAAATCTGGATGAGTTAGAATGTGATTTCAGCAAACGAGGCGGCCACTAACACAAGTTTAAAAAGAGAGCTCAATTGTACAGGGGGAAGAACATATGGGTGCCAACCTCCATTGTGGATACAAGTTTGAAGAGAGAATACAATCTCAGGAGACCGGCCTACCCAGCCGCTTCATACCACAGACACTTCGCTAACTTACTGGTTCGGAGCTGTGTAGAAATTTTCAAAAGTCATTTAAGTGCTCTCACCCCCAAAGACTATTCTAGAAGAGAAAGCCCTCTGATTTATTTAAAGGACATCACACTCAAAGACTAGGTGGCAATGCCTGGAACTCATAATAGAGATACAATATCTGCATGACACGTATTCATACCCCTACAAACTCATTTATTTCAATTCCTCACCCAACTCACCGCCTCCTTCTTAATTACCTAACTGTCACTGCATCCTAATTATCCATCAACTCATCCTTCGTTTTCTTCATAATCTGTGGTAGACGATAGCATAACTAAGATGATGTGAAGCAAATTAGTCTACACAGGAATTGTATTTTGTCTTCATCATTAATTATGATGATGATGTCATGTATGAATCGGAACTCCCAAACTACTACTTAAATCCAGGGTGGCTATAGGGAAGGAAGAGATTTTCATATTCATTCATCACTCCCTTTTTTCTTACTCTGTGATAATTGACTTGAAAATATTTAATAAGATATCTGATAAAATCTAAAGCAGGCAGTTGATGGTTAAGTGCTGCAGAAATTAGTTGGCGACACCCAATCTGAAAACGAACTGGTATTTCTTGTCGCTTACTTTCTGCCATTAATGCTTCCCCACACTCTCGTTATAGGATGGGACTCTCTAGTTGGTGTTTGCTTCTACATTCAAACACACTCTGATATTTTGATCTCATAGGGCTATCAGTCTCTATTTAAGGCGTCACTCATATTCCATCTTCTTCACATACAACTTTTAGAATAATCAATCATGGAGATGAACAAAGAAGGAGAAGTTGGAGTGAACAATAACAAGTATGGGAGTAAGAAAGTGAGAGTCTGTGATTTGGTGTTGAGGGTTTTAGGGTTGGGGTTCACACTAGTGGCTGCTGTTTTGGTGGGTGTGGATAAGCAGACGAAGGTGGTAGGTGTGAAGCTTGTGGATACTTTACCACCTATAAATGTTCCTGTTACTGCTAAGTACCATTACTTGTCTGCTTTTCGGTAAGTCCTCTCTCCCTCTCCCTCTCTTCTCTGCTTCATCTTAGGTTTCGGTCATGGATTTGGCGTAGCTTTTTGAAGGATGAAAAGTCACCTTTGGAATTGAAAAGCTTTCTAAGTTCCAAAATGCTGTTTATATTTAGATCAACAGTCAAATAAAATGAGTTTGGATTCCTGAGTATTTAATGTTTAGTAAGAAGAGGTAATTAGATTTAAACCGTCTAAATCGGATATGGACGTCCATATTTGATGTTGAAGTTAACAGTATGTTATCCAAGGTCATGCATGTTTGGGATGCCTTTTACAATGTTAAAACAGAATTTTCCAGCCTGAAAAGCCAGTGTGCCATAGTCGTTAGGATAAATGATTCTTTGCTCAAAAGTCACGTTAATATTGAAGCAACATTTCTGCTTTTTTACTTTTAGTTTTTAGCTTCCTTTTATCTGAACAAGTTTATATCATATTGACTTTTTTATGACAATATATTCAAATACATATCACTTACGCTAATTGGTTTCTACCCAAATTTTAGTTTGTAAAAAAACAATTGAGAGAAAAGTCATTTATAAAGGCCTATATATGTAATTCATATTGTACTAATTTACTTCTACCCCAACTTCATTACATAAACTAGTCCAGAGAGGCCCTTAATTGTTAGGTACAATGGATGGATATATGTGCAGGTACTTTGTGGTGGTAAATGCAATAGCAAGTGGATATGCAGGGGTAAGTGTTGCAGCAGCTGGGGTTGGAAACAGAGGAGGAGGAGGAAGCAGGGCATTAGTGACGGTGATGAGAGTGATGGACGCTTTAATGGTGGGATTGTTATTCTCAGGCTGTGGAGCCACCATAGCCGTGGGATTGATAGGCTTCCATGGAAATCCCCATCTTCGATGGAACAAAGTCTGCAATGTCTTCTCCAGATTCTGCAACCAAGTTGCTGCTGCCTCTCTTTTCTCTCTTCTTGGATCCCTCACTTTCCTTTTCCTCCTTCTGCTTCCTGCCCTCAGGGCATTCTAGTGTTTATGTATGTGTTTGGTTGTTTAACCTATAAAAAAATATACTCGAATTGGATTCATATATGATATCTTCCTGTTCTTGATTCACTTGTTTTTGAAATATTGTTCACTTGTTATTTTTCCCCTTTAGTCCAAGTTTCTTTGTTTCTTTCTTTTTTTCAACTAAACCGCATGTATGTTCCTATCATATAAAAATCCTGTTTGAGTTTACTTTCCTCAACGAAGATTTAAACATTAATTTATAACGTTTGAGGAATTAATCCCCACTAAACTCAATTCCGGTTTGTTCCCTAATCCAAGCTTTTATGACTCATGTTGAATCTAGATCTTCTAGAGTCAATTATTGGGGGTTGGAAAACGTTCCAAGTGTTGACCCATAAAAGGAGCAGTCTCACGGCCTATGGCGTATGAACGAAATGAGTCAACAAATGTGGCCACTATGACTCAGAGAGCCATAAATAGAAAATTGGAATTCTAAAATGACAAATTCAAACGTAATATCCCCACACTACATTCAAATGCAAAGTTGATATAGAATATCAACTTGAACAACATAAAGAAAATGACTAAAAAGTGTTATACATTTGGATTGAGTTTCCGATGAGCACTGAAATTTAAGCTATCAAAGGCCATCTTTCTAAGTTTTTTTACTAAACATATGTATCTTTATATTAGATAATTTTATTTAAAGTACTATCAAATACTAAATACTATAAAATTTTTCAATAAATTTACCATATTATAAGATACGAGTCCCTTCTATTTTTTGGCAGAAAAAGAGTCCCTTCTATTTGTTTGGTGATTGTGGTTCCAATCTATTTGTTGATACTGCTTTTTTATGGGCTTTATTAGTTCATGCGGAACTTTGAAAATAGGGCTTTTATCAATTTCTATGGGCTCGATACTGTTTTTATATTCTACAGTTCTCTTCTCATAATTATATATATATATATATTTAAAAACTATTAATTAAACATAAATGATTAAAATTAATCTTACAATATATAATTCTGGTGATATTGAGGTTTAATTTACAACAAAAAAAACTGTTCTGTCTAGTGTTTGTAGAAATGAGAAATTGTTTCCTAGCATGAGGTCTGCCATCCATCTTTGAATTGAAAACGATGATAAAAAGAAAAGAACATACTATCCTTAATAAAGAACATAATACAATTATTTTTAGAATACAATGGATTCATGCAGCTTTAATTATGCCAATCTTTGAGACCTTCTGTTCATTAATTCTTCTTGTTGGAACATGATTGTAAATTTTCCAATTATAAAGAACTCCCTTTATTTTCAAAACCTACATTTTAGGGCCCGTTCGGGGTGGTGCTAAATTTTTTATTTTTGGTTTTAAAATGCAATTTTGAAAACAAAACGTGTTCAACTAAAAAAACCTAAAATCAAAAATTAAAAATAAAAATTTGTTTCA
This sequence comes from Vachellia pachyceras, assembly GCA_025593235.1. Lineage (NCBI taxonomy): Eukaryota > Viridiplantae > Streptophyta > Magnoliopsida > Fabales > Fabaceae > Vachellia > Vachellia pachyceras. The sequence continues at coordinate 9,641 of JANTPZ010078402.1, read as the reverse complement.
GTTTTTAAAAATTTTGAAACTTAAAATTCAAAACCATCTCGAACGGGTCTCAGTTTAGTTTTTTTAAAAAAAGTTAAAAATATTATGTCAAAAATTCTAAAATAATTTTTATTAATTAATTGAAAATTGTAGCAAAAAATTAAAATTATGAATCAACCTTCACGATTTCAGATAATTGAATTTAAATGAGAATTACAAATCAACCCACCATATCTCATTTCAATTCAATCCATAGCAGTAGGAGATACAATTACTCATTGCAGGTTCATACCTGGGGAACAGTTTTCCTTCTTACATACACAATCAGATGACTCGATCACTCCATCCCATGGAGGAAGAATAAAACCCAAGAAGATCTGTTTCTGGAGAACAACACAACACTAACGGATCTTGCTGCTGTATTAGTTCAATAAGAAAAATATACAACATAACAAGGGCTATACTTCAATTTCTTTCTTGCTCTCCAAAATATGCTTTAATTTCTGGAAGCATATATAAGAATGTGGTCATCGAGGAAGAACAGGTGGAGCAATTTCACGAGTGTTATATGATCTGCAGTGCCCACATTTTTGCCCTACTATGTGGAAACAGTACACTTCGGTTGTGTCATTACAATCATTACACAGTATCCAAACCTGTGATGATGGATTGAAGAAATTAATATCAACAAAATCTGAGAAATTTTCTGGGAAGAAAATATGATGATAGGTATTAACCTTCTTGTGCGGATAGTCTTCAGGCATGAGAGTTGCTTCAATCTGAGGTATAACACGAAAGTGAGTCAATGAGGGAGAAATTATTTTTGTGCAAGTGCTATTCTTGATTCTTGTGTGATTTACGTCAAATCTGAATTAGTTATTTAGTACTTTGATACCAAATGGGTTTATTACACGTAGTATGCCATACAAGGGAAGTAATAAAGCACAAACCTCGTTGTCACCGAAGAAAAAAGCACAAACCTCGTAACATATAGGACAGTGATGCCTCATGGAGTCTTCTACACACAAGTGATTATCGAGTGGCCGTAGCCCAAGTGAATAGCAAGACCCTGCAGCTTACAAAACGCTTTTCACTACACATATCCATGCATGCTAGTGAGATAATCATTTCTTTGTATCAGATTATCGTATTTGTACACTGCCTTCTTAATTAATATTCACTTCTAGCTTCGGTCTCACACAAAAGGGAGTCATAAAAATTGCCAGTTGCTAATACATGCATCACATCAGTAGGAGGGTTAAAAAAAGAAAAGAAACTCTTGCAGAAAGAGGTATGAATCTGTAATTATATGCAGTACTAAAATAAACTAGAACACATTAACATGCTAAAATCACATATTCCAAATATACAACTTAAATTTGGAGGTATATAGGTGAGGCAAACAAAAAAGGTACAAAACAAGATTTACGCACACTGTTCAAATACTAAATCTTGTAACTTCAGAATCACCAAATGCACAATCAACATGAAAGTTCTAGAATGGTTTTCATTTGACTCTATCAAACATTATAACTCCAGTGCTTTTTAGAAGAAATGATGGTAACAAACACTGCAAAAGTAAAGGATACAGATCTGAGTTTCAGAGTAGATATGTAATTAAAAAGTTGAACATTAGCCTAATGCAAACAAATACTCCCTTCTGTCCTTAATATAATATCCATTGAATAGTATTTATACCAAAGAAACCGTGAGTCACAAATGGCACAGTATGGTGAAGGATGCATACCGCACTTGTTGCAGTGGAAAAAGTTATCACGACCACCGACTCTGTTTCCAGTTTCATAAATTGCATCACCAAACTTGAGTATATCCATCGTGTTCAAGAATCGAAGCTCAAGGTTGCTCAAAAATTAAGGTAGCTCGACTTAATATATGATTTTCTCTCAAGGATGGATATATGTTCAGGTTGTTCAAGAACACGATGGATAAACCACAATTTGTGCAAACTTGAGCTACCTTGAAAAGACGTAGAAAGAGAGATAAGCCCAAATCAGAGTTAAAACCTGAACATTACAAATGAAAAAAAAAAAAATCGAAGATTTAAGGGGGGAAAGCACATACTGGCTGCTCTGTATCACAAACTGAACAAACAACCTGAAATGGCAACGACAGGTACAAACAGCAAGTCTTTTTATCTTATCATCTCTCTGACAGCTTATTTAGTTATTTATTTTGATCGGGAAATCAGACATGGTAGAACATAATCAGGGGTTATCATCCTACTTGTTTCACATCTTGGCGAACCATTTCGTGCTGATCAAAGGGGTTCTTCAACATGCTCTAATATACACTAAACCACATCAGTTCAATGGACAAACAAACGCATATATATGCGTGTGTATGTGTGTGTGTCAAGCTGCAAATAAGAGAAAACGAAGGAACACAGTACCGTTGCCTCGTCATGGCAATGACGGCAAGAGTACAGTTCGTTGCAACAAGGTGCCCGAATCTTGCATCTTCGCCGGTAGTGCTTGCAACTATTGAAATGAACGCCCACGTGTATACAAGCAAACAAAGTAGAGGTAATTATTAAGCGATTAATTGAATGAAAGTAAAAGCCAGAGCAGATTGGTGGAAGAAGTCGTAGAAGAAGTACCCGTATCCCATCTTCCCAAAACCAAGACGTTCACTGTCATAATAGCCTTCCATGGATTTTGAACGAGAGGAAAGGGGCACAAAGAAAGCTCTCTGCCTTCTCTCTCGTAAGAGAGGGGAAGGAGAGGAATGAAGTTTCCTAAAGTGGAAATATTTGCCGCACTGGCCTGTCTAGATCCTCAAAGTAGAAGAAGCTACTAGTCACTGCTCAACAACTATATCCTCTTTTATGTTCTATCCCAATATTTTAATGCAAAGAATTCAAAGATTCAATGAATGCGATAAAAACTAGACGTGTAAAATGAATATTTTAAAGAACCAACTTGTTGGGAGAGAGAAGATGAGGATAATCCTTGTATAGGGTGATATAGGTGGCATGGCAGAGACGAGGAGTATGGCCGAACGATCAGCCAATGGGACTTGAGAGACGGGGAAAATGCTTATGGGCATTTTAAGAAGCAGTTGCAATGCAGAGTCATAATATCGAGGTTCCGTAGAAATTTATATTTACTGTGTCAACTTGAGTGAGCAAATTGCTTCTTGTGTCTCAATCTTTCTAAATCCAAAGTTATCAGCATTTTCAAGAGATGATAAGGATTCAGCTATATTGACAAATGTTTGGAGAGTGAGAGAAACAAGGGGAACATGCATGTGCAGGAACCAGAAGATGAAGATGATGAATCATAGGGAATTTCATCCATCACATAGAGGATCTTGTTTTGATCACTTAACTTCCCTCTGGCTCTTTGGGAATCACTGTCCATGTTCAGTTAGTCTCCTCTTCATGTTAGAATTTAGAAATGGATGCTTTCAGTTTGCTTCTTCTGAATTTAACACTATCAATCTTCCAAGTAGATTTCTTCAACGAGTGAAATTGTCGTCCAGAGAAACAAGCTGAGGCGGTACCATTTAATGGTAAATATTAAATTGACATTTTAGTGTTCCATTTTTAAGAACATTTTAGGCTTTTGAGGAATAGATTGATGGTTTAGATTTTTCAGATATGGCTATTATTTCATATGGTCAAATTCAATTGGAAATAATTCTCTCAAGACATTTTCTATGGTGACATGAATTTAAATTCAGTATTAATATATTTGTACGTACGTGCGTGTTTAAATTTCATAAAATTAAAAAAATATCTACCTCGTAATTTTTTTTAAAAAGAGAGTACAGTAGTTTTCTTACCAATTTTATTCAACAATTCATCAACAATTTTCTTATCGATATTAATTCCACTTCAACTAAAACGTTAATATTTTGTGACACAGAAAATTGATTTTTAATTAACTGACTAGATAATAAAAAATTAAAGGAAAAAAAAAACTAAAGTAAGTGAAGCCTAATTTTGATGCCAGTTACGTATAATTTTAAGCATTCAAATATTGCCGTTAATTTTACAAATAGTAATACAGTTCCAGAGTTGTAACCAACCAACCAACTAAACTGAGAGATTGACCAAATTTTTCTTTCCAATGATAAAAATCTGTTGTTCATCGTTTCATCTCCAATCAAAACCCAAAAAAAGTTTCGTCCCCCAAAATCCTCAAAACCAAATTACAACCGAGAATGCCAACTCTCTTTTGCTAAAACCATAACAACACAAACAAATCAACCACCATTCTCCTCTCTTCATAGTTCATGTCTCTTATAAAATCCACAGAGATTCTGCACCAAAAATACCCCTCACTACTTTTCCTCTTCTTCTTCATCCTTTGTCTCCTTCGCTTTGTACCTGTGTTTTCCTGCAATCAATCAAGAATGGGTTGTGGGAAATCCAAGCACGACGTCGCTTCAGGAAATACTGTTCTCAAGCGCAAGCAATCCTCTGTCAAACGCAACAAGGACCATGAAATTGGGGCACACACTAATGACGACAGGAACAACAAAACTAATAATGTGAATGTGAATTCAGAGGAGGAAGTACAGAAAGATGGTGGTGACGACAACGTTGTCAAAGAGGTTGTCGGAGGAAAAGTTGATGATGTTGGAGAGACATTTTTACAGGAGAAGAATGATGTTGTTGCCGTTGCGGGTGAGAGTAATGCAAATGCGGGAGAAGAAAAAGTTTTAGAGAAGAGTGAAGTTGTTTCTGGTGGTGAGAATGCAAATGAAGGAGAAGAAAAGGTGGTGGAAGAGAAGAAAGAGGAAGTTATTGGTGTTGTTGCTGATGAGAAAACAGATGTGGAAGAAGTCAAGGAAGAAGATGGACTTGTTCTAAAGGAGGTTTCTGAGAAGTCTCAAGGCTTTGAGGAAGGTGACGCCTTGAAGGCGAATGAGAATGATCAGAAAGTCAATGATGATGCTCCTGTAGTTGTTGCAGAAGAGAACAAGAATGGTGGAGGGAAAGGTATGTCCATTTGATGCTCTGCAAAATTGTGATAATCAGATTTTTTTTTCAGTGCCATTTTTCTGTTGATTTTAATTAATAAAAAGGGTCAAACTTCTGATTATTCTCTGAAGGATATTTGGATGCATTAATCACAATTCATCTTCATTATCAGAGTCTATTTTTGAAACATCCTTAAAGAAGTGAGCCATAAGTTGTTTATGGAATCTGAATTTGCTCTTGCATGGTCAACAGATGATGTGAGTGTAAAGGAAGAGATTGTGGCCAAGGAAGAAGCCCCTGAAGACATAATAATTGTTGCAGCCTCTGAAATTGAAGAGAAGGATTTGAAAGCTGAGGTGGTAAAAATAAAAAAAAAAATAAAACTGCTTCACCATTTTAGTAACTTATAGTTCCGTTTTGAGAGAGAGAATTATAATGAGAAATCATGTTATTGTTGCAGGAGCAAAAAGAAAATAATCTGGGCAACGAAGAAGATGTGAAGGAAAACTGATGAAGAAAAAGTGAAGACTAGCTGAAGTTGACATTCATTGACTTGGTTTCTTTCATCTGTTTGCGTTGACCCTGCATTGTAATACTTCCATTGGTTCGCTTTGAATTTGTAATGCTCTACAAGAATGAAACTATTCAATTCAATTTCTTCCTGTATTGATGTTCGGGACCTGAAATGCTGTCATAACTATTAGCAAGCATAATGCTCTAACATTTAGCAGCAAATGGCATAGTCATTAAAATTTCTTGCATCACACCAACAATCCGCATGGGGAAAGAAATTTGAAGAAAAATGGGAATAAACAAGTCAATGCAATGACTTTAACCACTGTAATTGTGATATACTCCCTCACTTTCTAAAAAACTTTGTTTGTCCATACTCTATAATCAACGGCGGACTCAGAACTCTAACTCAAGGGTGTAAACTATTTTTTGAGAAGATAAGTGAGACTTATTCTTAATATCTTTTGAGAAGAATTTGAGAAAAAATTTAATGGGTTCAAAATTAGTAAATGAGTGGATGCAAAATAAATCACTTACCACTAATATATACCTGATTTTCTGAAAATCATGGGATGCGGCTGAACCCGCTGAACCTAACGTAAGTCCGCCCTTGTTCATAATTTAGAGGGTAATTGATATTATGTCTGACACTTAATATAAAAGACATTTTGACCTTTTTTACAAGAAAGTTAATTTTTTTCATCGGAGTTGAGAAATTTAATGACTTAACCGCTTTATTGCAATTCAATTATGCAAGTGTTCAAACAATACAAAGCACAGAAACTAACTCCCCCCAACACCCTCCCACCCAAGATAAAAACTAATAAGAAAAAATTTCATTTGCTTTTTAAAACAGGATTTCTTCACTCAACTTGAAAATAAATGAGTTTTTACCGTATCATTTTTCCCTTTTAGGTTCATAAATCACTCTCGTGGGTTGGGTAAAACGGTTGTAATTTTAGTCTGTTCGTGCTTTTGCTTGAAAATTATCTATAATAACGTTTGAGATAGAGTTTTATGAATTAAAGAATTTGTTTCATTGTATTGGATGAATATATACAAGATCAGTATACATACACTCAAGTCCTAAGCCCTATCTTCTTTGCGGCTCATGACTTTTGGGACCCTTCTGAAAGAATAAATCAGACAAGTAATTCCTGCATAATCGATTCATTCAGCACTAATCCTCTTTCCCTGATCATCCAACTCAGAACGCAATTCTTGAATGGGAGAAGCAGGATCTCTATACCAGAAGATATTTCCATTTGGATCTTTGATGCTACTATCAGAAGCTTGAGGACCCATCACATACTGCATGTCCCTGCCTCTGCAGAACCCATTTGAACACCATAATATAATAAGTGGTCTGAAATACTATTCTCACTCACTGACCTGCACAAGATACTATACACTTTGAGAAGCTTTTTTAATTGAGATATACGACCAAAAATAGAAAGAAAATCGTGATTTTATTGGTTTTACATCGTCCATCTGATCCTACGTGGAAGCAAAACTTCTAATCAGAAACAAAACATTTTACCTGCTACAAGATGGATCCTCTCCAGATCCATCACAAATCTTCTCGATTCTGTAAACAAGACTTCCTAATCCAATGTTATGAAGCCACACCTGCAGTCCAAGCTAAATTCTTAATTTCATGACCAACTAGAAAATAACTTACAGTTTGCCCACCCCCACCCCATAGCCAATAGAATGCGGCCTTCCAATCGGCCAAAAAAGAGATAGAACTTACCTCTCTCGGGAAGTGGTGATATGTCCTCCTGGGGAAATAATAGGATGGAGGTAGGTGTGGAACCATATCATGGCTGTTTGTGACTCGAATTGTATTAGGTACAAGTTTATTATAGTAAGATGCAAAAGCAGCATTGCCAACACGAGGTTGTCCAAATGTCATAACCTGTACGTCCTGGGCATTTTGATTGACCTGTACAAATATAAAGGAAAGCAAGTAACTTTTTGTCCCTTGCATAGTGGGAAAATCATGAGGTGAGAAGTATGATAATGTTCCTCAATCCTCATGACAATACAAAAAGTCAGGAAATCAACCGTCCTATATATGAGTTATCAATTCATTTCAGTCCCAAGCCACGGATCATTCTTTTATCAATGCATAATTTATAGATAAACTTAAATACACGCATGCACACCAAATGTTAAAAAAATAATATTTATTCACTGCCTTATCAAAAACCTTTGTTTTTTAAGGGTATATCGTGTGTTTTCAATAGTTATGGACTGCTTATGAAGTACCTCAATTCACATCACAAAAAAATTTAAGACAAGCCTTTATATCACATGAAGAGTTAAAATGTTTAAACAGATCAGCCTGGGGTGATTGAAATCCCCCTTAGAGGAAAAGAGCTAAACTGACCAAAATTATGAATGAAACTGAATCAATCTGACAAGTTGATTTCTTTTTGGCTAATTTGATTGGTTCTATTCCATGAACACTTGCTTACAAGCTTCAACAACTTAAGCTTTGCCGTCAACAAATGCATTTATTTATTAAGCATTGTCAAATGTAGTGGCTTGAATTTCCATACATAAGCCAATTTTCACATGTTCACGTGGAGGGTGTTTGGTTCAGTCTTTTTCTTCTTTTAAGTAGCTCTGTGACGCATAACATAAACATGTAAGAGAAATTTTGCTTCGTAAAATGTAAGAGTATGTTTTTAGGATACTTTCAAGTTTAGATTCACATGATTATAATTCTCCACTCATAGAGGGCTTGTTTGGGGAGGCCGTTTGCCTCCCCAAAAGTCATTTTCGCGTAAGTCGAGACAAAACTCCTCTAACATAATTACCTCGGAATCTATGATCGTTCTCCCAACCGAAATCCTAAACACACCCAGAATATGTTGTAGTCCCTTGCCCGCGGTTGTGTTATTTCTGCTCTGATTGTGAAAGTTTGAGTAACCTTCCACCTGAAGAAAGTCTACGGTATTGATGTTGAGAGACCGAAGTTTCGTAAATACTCATGTACTTTGGTTCCTTTATCCACATGGTCGATTGTTTGAATTCCAACTTTTGTGTGTGTGACGTAGGAGGCATGAGGATTATAGGACTCGAGAAACAGAGACTCTGCTATCATCGGAAGTCAACTTCTTTGCATGGAAAATGTATTAACGAAGATGAACATGCACTTAAATATCCACATTAATTTATACATTTCACCATACTTTCTATGATAACATGGCTTTTTTTTTTCTTTGCTAAAAATAAATACCAGTAAAAAGCATTATGATCCATCACAATTCCCGTAAATAACAATTTCTTTTCCAATTTCATATCCTAAATATATAATAAATGCAAAATCGTGTATGGTTATTGTGTTGACCAGATTAAGATGCATTCACAGTAAACTTCATTCTATATAGAACGACAAGAGGGAGAACGGGAACCCATGTAGAAACGACACAGGTCGGGTCGGAGTAGGGGAAAGGCCAAGTCCATGTATGGCGCTTGAGCGGGAAATCATAAAAAAAATAATTAAA
>JANTPZ010078395.1:589-11534 GCA_025593235.1 Vachellia pachyceras | reverse complement strand
CGTCATGTTTTTAAACGGACCCAATGTCACATAAGTAAATCCAGGAGTGGTGGCAGGGTATGATAGGAAGTGAGGGATGTTAGTGCTGTTGTGGGCGGTGGGCAAGTCGGGATGGCGATAACGCTTTCTAGATCCTTGACCAAATCACTGGACCCACCCTCCCCCGGACTTCAATCCCTCATTGTATCCTCTTGATGCCCTCCTACTCTCCATTCCTTCCTGCATTCACTCGTTATGATTGGAATATGGCGTGTGCAAGCATTGCTAATCTTACAGAGACCAGACTGAGTGTCTGTGACTGACTCGTGTCGACTCGCGGACCTACATTAGATCCACCGGATGCAGCCGCACCCTCTAACTTCCAAAAAATTAGGTAGAAATTAGTTTTATATGATTTATTTTGCACCAACTCATTTACTAATTTCGAACCCACTAAATTTTTCCTCAAATTCTTCTCAAAACATATTGAAAATAAATCTCATTTTATTTTTTCAAAAAATAATTTACACCCCCTGAATCAGGGTTTGAGTCCGCCACTACTCGTGTCCTATCTTATCTTGGAGTGAGCTAATGATATAATGACAAGGACTAATATCTATGATTAAAGAAACCGCACCGATCAAATGAGAAATTATTATAATGTTGTAATTTAATACTACGATGGCATTCATTGCCAGGATTAACGTATTGACATTTTTCTTAAATATATAATAAAAAAATGGAAGCGGTCCTGCTAAAGCCCCGTATCTTGGCCTGCATGGCGCAGGCTCAATCAGCCCGAAAGGACGAATGGGTAGGGTCCGGTCTGCCCCACCATTTGCTCCCTCCACTTTACCATACAATAATTTGTCTTTCGGAAAAATTCTTTGTTGTGTGATGTGAGTGATACATAAAGTAATTAATACGACCCCTCTCTTTAATACTGTGTGTAGGGCGGAGGATGTGTACATGTAAACAAAAATAAAAGTAGTTAAAACTACTTAATGTCCCGTTTGGTACAGTGGAATTGATTTTAATGGATATGGACATGGAGATGGAGGTGGATATGGAAATGAAAATGAGTTTTACAAGTGCGTTTGGTATGTCATGGAAATGGAATCTATTTTTTATACAAAAAGACTAATATGCCCTTTTATATTTGAAAATAAAAAAAATCAAAAAAATTGATCTTCGTCTTCGTCGAATCTCCGCTGAGTCGCCGTCTTCATCTACGTCGCTTGAGGTCGTCTTCCTCGTCGTTGGAGGTCGCCGCCTTCGTCATGGTCGAAGATGAAGCCGCCGTGGTCGAAGACGAAGCCATCGTGGTCGCAGTTGCAGGAGTTCGTACAGTCGTGGTGGGTCGCTGTTCTCCTTCGCCACCGTCGTCACTGCTGCTGCTGGGGTGGTCACCGTCGTGGGTCTCACCGTCCTGGTCTCGCCGTCGTGGGTCTCGCTGCGATGGCTATGGTCAGGTCGACGAGGGAGGGGCAACACTGGAATTCCATGGAATTTTGAGCAATTCCATAGGATGGGTAATGGAAGCCAAAACTGCACTGTTCATGGAATTGATTTCCATATGGAAATCAATTCCATGAGCAATTCCATCAAACCAAACATACATAGAGATGAAAATCAATTCCATTTCCATTTCCATGGGACCAATTCCATCAAACCAAACGGGACCTAAGATTTGAAACTTGATTGTTCTTTCACTCACACGTTCAATTGCCGTCATTTCTTATTTTACATTTTCTTTTTTCTCAGCAAAAGGGTTGCTTATTTATTTATTGGCTGTGCCGGGAGAATCATTTGTGGGAGCGTGGTGGAGAATGAACGCAGCGGACGCTCATTGATGAGAGAGTGATGGGGGAGAAACCACCAAGCGCTGGGGTGCAGCGATAAGGCGGCTGACACTTCCCCAGACGAACGTAAATTCCTAGAGCTGCGTTCGAGGGGAGGGGATACCACCCTTAGTGCAAAGCACCTTACAGGGGTGCGCCTATGATTACATCCCCGCTCCGGATTAATCGGTTATCCTGAGTTACCTGATCCGTTGAAGAAGGTCATGACTCAAAAAAATACACCAGATACCGGGGGTTCACGGGGGGCCAAATGCCCAAATCTGTTATTCACACAAAAAAGATGTAGCGATCGTTCAAACACTCTAGACCTGCCTCACCCCTCCATTATTAAATTGCCAACTATCTTTGAAAAATATCATAATGCTCTTCAATCATTCCGGGTCTAAATTATTTTGCAGTATAAACATTAATGATGATTTCATTTAATTGTATGAAAGAGAATTAAAACTGGTCGTCATAGCAATATATTAACATATGGGCATAAATGGAGTTAAAAATCGTATTTCGCAGTTTTCATATTGATAAAAAATAAATTTTATTTTAGTATTTTTTGATAATGTGGTAAATAAATTTATGTTTTGTAATCATAATTCTATTACTTCGTGAATCAACCTTATGGAATATTTAATGCGATAAGGGTGTTGAATACATAAAATCATTAACCAAGCCAAGTTAAAATTCAATTAATCGATCAATCATTGGGATGTTTCGTATGATCACATGTTAAAGATTTTGTTTCATTCTTTAATATTGAAGCCACTGTTCAAATTAAGGTACACTCATCATCCATGCTCCTATAAAATAATAATCGTGGAACATTCATTTAGTATATGGTCAATGAACTGTACAATAAAATTATGATATCGTGAAAATAAAAAACAAATTTCAAATAACACTTTATCTTCCAAAAAAGATGGTTTTGGATATCTGGTCATCAATTCACGAGGGCCTATAAATGTTCAGACATTTGATTTATGGAAACCTGAATCCAGCCTACACACTTCGTCTGGGGAAATAGAGGCGTATTAAACCATTATAAACTATCATCACATGTTTATCCTGCACATAGTTGATTGTATTTGAAAAATAGCTTTTATCTTAAATCTAAATAGGTACTTAATCTGTTTGTTATAACGTTACATAATCACATTTACATTAAATGAAATTAAACCATTCTCACATATTTACCCTTAAATTGTAAATTACATTAACTTTTATCGTTAATACAAACGCTCACACTATATTTATTAGTACATTGTGCCATCTGGCCAACTAAAAATATATTCAATTAGTCGAGGTTTGTGATGGTAGAAGATGTAGAGAGGTGATACAGACATCTGTGTGTAAATCATCCTTTTGAAATGTCGGATTGAGCATATCTGAAAATGCACATTCGTAAACGTGCAAACATTACCTGAGAAATCTGTTAGAAGAAAGGACCTACGATTTCCGATGTGATTTTACAGGTTTTAAAATGGTTTTACAGATTTCAAGATGGTTTTACAAATTTCAAGATAGTTTTACAAATTTTAAAATTGTTTTATCTTAACTTACATATACCGTGGGAAAAATGAATTCCCAAACAAGCATGTTAACCGACCACGCACACATTTTTATCTTAGATTTAAAATTGATGCGTTTGATAGATTTATTTTATTGATTAGGTAGTATCAAAATATTAAATAAAGATATGAAATCAGGTTTCCGACGTAGGCAAAATTATTTAGTCAAATGTGGGAGATGTGTCAAATTCTGAAGAGTTGGTTAATTAATTAGTTAGTTAATTATCAGGAAGTAAAGATAAGGGGGTCATATGAGGTAGCGCCACGTGGAAAATGCCCTATGTGGGGCCCGATGGAAAGTAGACTGGTAGGTGGAGCGAGCAGCATGGAGCTCACGCGCTGAGCCAACAGAGGTTCCGTGGAGGTGTATTTAGGAAATCCGTTAGAAAAAATGGATTTATAGATTTTGAGGTATGTTACGGATTTTAAGATGGTTTTATAAATTTTGAGATGATTTTAATGAATTTTGAAATGATTTTTATAAATTTTAAAATGATTTTATATTGAAATGTGTGACCGTTTGGGAAACGGTGTTCCGAAACAAATCACGTGATCACTCCTACATATTAAAAAAACAAAGATTTGTAAATTACCTTATAGTCCATTTTTGTGATCACTTCGGCTTGCTTGTGATTGTCCCCATTTTTTTTCTTTCCGCTTATTCAACTTTTTTCACATTTTTTATTTTCTGATTTGAAGGTGTCATTTACGGGTAACCTATGAGACACTTACTCATTCAGTTCATGAACACATTCAACATATGGCTATCGAAAATCAATAATAAAAGTATTGGTAAGTTGAGTGTTGATTGAGGACTAATCAAGATAAAAATAGGCATTCTTATTCGAGGAAGTTAATAGAAATGCATATATATCACTCATCAACTATGTCTCTAAATCAATAATAATGTCTCCACATCAGTAGATTTTAACCCTCTATTTATAAAACACTAGTTTAATACCTATCATCTAAACCAATAATATTTGTTGGCAAAATGTTGAACATTCGACACCGTGTTTAACAATCTTGAATTAATGTTTTTTTTTTATGTTTATGGTGAAATGTTGAAGCTCTGTTTAAACATTTGCGACGGTAGCTTATTTTTCTTGGCCAACTTTGCCAAGGTACGCACGTAACGTTGCTTGATTCACCTAACAAAGGTTTACCACTATTGCTGCTACGTACCATCATCATCATCATCGAATGGAGATTGACTACTGATTGAAAGCCACACATATACGCACAATTATTCTTGTTTTATAATCTGTTTGGCTATGCATGTTTTTTTAAGTAAAATGGGAAATCCAACCAACCCGGTATTTAACCGTTTGGCTAGACTAATCCGGGACAGAGGAACAGTTCTACGTATTTTAGGCTCCAGCCTCATCTCAAAAGTCCTGCTGAGGATCGAACTCTGTTCGCCCTACCAAACTCAGCCCCAATCACCACTGAATTAGGATGACTTTGGTTGGTTATGCATGTTTGGCCACAGCGCGCACAAACGAATATGATATAACCGCACCATCCACGTTTTTGGCCATCAAATGTCGCTCATTAATTAATTAACTGCCAGTTGTGGCATTTTAATACTCTTGATTCAAAATCATTTTTTACACAAAAAAAAAGGTTTATATTAGTTAGGTCATGAGGACTTATAAGGATAAAGATGTCTTTTCAAACTTAGATAGTATGTACAGATCGCTCATCAACAACAAAATTAATTAACTCATGAACATAGGATCTGAATTTGAATTTACAGCATTATGATTTACAAGTCAATTCTTTACCATTTCCACATGAGTTAAATCTTAGATATCACCAAATTAAAGTGTTTTAAGATTTAAAGAATTCATATAGAGATACTTATTGATGGATTGACTATAATAGTAATTCGCTAATTCAAATAAAATTTATGATTTTTTATTTCTTTCTGTTGCTTATTCGATTGACTATAAAAAGTAATTCGCTAATTTTGGTTAATTATATAGCTGGAAAAAAAAAGTTATTTGCGAATTGAGAAGCCAACCACGCGCGGTAAGATTAATTATCTCAGCAAACGAAAAATAAAGTCAAGTCCTTTAAATTTCACCTGCTTCGCTTATATAGTCCATGATTTTTTTTTTTGTTGGTAGGGGAAAGTGAAGTATCTGGTTTATTATTATTATTGTTGATTGAATTTCCTCCTTCATTGCTATAATTAATTGATTTGAGCAAGAGTGTGAGCATGTATCATATCATGCATTTATTCAAGTCTCTGCCGTAAGAGTGTGGAAAAAGAGCTTGATGTGAATTATATAAGAAAGAAGATAATGTTTTGAGAAGTGGTCATATCAATCGTGTACGTACCTAATTGTAAGTATGGCAGCAAGAAAGTGTCTTGAAATTAATTAATTGCCTTCACATAATAATGTGGAAAGGACAATAATTATATTAACGCACAACAATTAAACTTAGCAGCGGCAGAACAAAAAGAGTAAACAAAGATAACCCCAAAAGAAAAAGTGACCATAACGTGAGCTTTTAATAATGCATTAATGACTTAATGGCATGTTTTAGTTAGTTGCTTGGAGGGGCTTTCATGAAGGAAGAGACTGATTGGATGCTCAAAATCCACTTAACATACAATACTTGGAATTTGGAATTGATCGATCAAGCGCAGCGTACTCTCATGAATTCTTTCGTTTCTTTGAAACTAAAATGAAAAATGTTAATGATAATACTATAGCTATCTCAGAAACTAAAGTCCGATGGTCATGATTGCACGGTTTTGATTCGCCACATAATTCAAACTTCTCATTCGAACAAGTCACCTGCCTTAATTTGATCCGATCCCCACATAATAATAATAATAATAATAATAATAATAATAATAACAACAACCCCATCAATTATATTCCACGTGCATGCATGCGAGTGATAATCTCGTACGTGTGGCATGAAATTAAAGCTTTACTACTGTAATTGTAATTGAAAGGTAATGAATTCAATTATACTTATAATTCCACCACGCCCTTTTAAATAAAGATATAAAGTTAACCAACCCTTAATTGGAGGTTATCTCTCTCTCTCTTGCTCTTCTTCTTGTTTTTTTGTTGTTGTTAATCAATATTATTTTAAAAGAAGGAATAATTAATGGAGAGAATCCAAAGAAGATAGGGTTATAGAGGTGAGGCCTAACAGGGATGAGGTTGCTCACTCTCTTAATTTATGTCCTCCTTCGTTCTACTTTATTATTATTTATTGATTATTACTACTGGTGATCGATCATAAAAACAATGGGATGGCCTAATTCTCTTTTATTATTATTATATTTAGTCACACCTAATATGTTTCCCCTCCATTCTTATCATCATCAGCCACCACTTCCATTACTGTTTTGTTGGCCTATCTTGCCTCAACTGATGAATCTGATCGATCTCAACGTTTAATCAGCAGCTTAATCCCATCTCCTAAAATCCTTCATTCAATCTTCAAAATGGAGAGTCATTCATGGCAATGAGAATAAAACCAATCCCATAAACTCCTATTTTATGGAAGAGCTTTCACGCCGGCCACTAGACTGTAAAATCATTAACATATTTCTTGAATTAGCCTCGATCGATCGACTGATGTATTATTTACAGAACGAGAGGGGGGTGAAGGGGGTAAGTATAAAAAGGCGAAATGAAAACAAAATAAAAAAATAGATAAAAGAAATAATTAAGAGTAAAAATAAAAAATATGAATTTTTTAGATAAATCCAACTTGTTACTTATAAGAAGAAAAAAAAACAACTTGTACAAGAAAGTGTTGCTTTTGAAAAGGAACAAAGAGGGTACTGCTAACCCGACATTTACTAACTTAAATGGGTTGAAACTATAATCTAGTTCTTAAATTGAAAACACACTTTAAACGTTGACGTTATTATTAACAATTTGGAAAGACAAAACTTAACTTGAGAGATGCTTGATCATAATTTTCTGTACGTACAGCTTAATCTTTCCCTTAAACGTAACGTTATGCCCCACGAGATCCAATATTTAGGATAATTTCAATATTTTAGATTCTGTTTAATTAATCAATCTTTTGGATCACTGTATGAGTTCATACACTCGTTTTATGCATTGAAGAGCTGCCTTCAAAACATTAAAGATATGCAGGGCTAGTGTTTAAGCTGCCAGTAGTCCTTCCAAACATCTGTCACGGTTTGGGAGGCCATCAAATACTGACATTATCATGCAGGGGTTCACAGTTTTGCAATGTTTCTCTTAATTAAAAGGGCATGCACTGATATCAAGTGATGAGATGGAATTTACAATACAAAGGTACTCATATAATTAGATCAGAGAGTCATTGAACTTTGAGATATGAAATCTACTGTCACCGCCATGATTCTCATAAAATACACTGTTCACATGAAGTGTTTGAAGTTGATTTCAATATAATTGGATCAGAGAGTCATTGAACTTTGATATGGCGGAAGGCGATAGTTATAGAGATATGAAATCTACTGTCACCTCCCTTGAAACGGAGCTGTCTTGTACGTGTCTTTGCATATCTAAAGATCCACATAACACTTTAATTTTCTCTTGACCTTGTCATTTCCATAACTCTTTCCAAATAGCATCTTCCTGTTGATGAGTACCTGCAGAAATAAAATGATAGACAGAGCAAACAGAAAAACAACGATTAGATAAAGGTTTCCAGAAATATTTATACTCTCCTCTCTTCTCACGGGGTAGGTGTTCTCACTCATAATTTGATCAACAATGTGGAGATGAAACCATCACACAGTTTAGTTCTGTCTCATTCTCTCCAAGGAGTAACATAATCCAACACCTTAAGTTCACTATCAACAAGTGCTTCAAGTTCCAGGATTAGGAGAATTGATGGTGTGTTCACTTCTGCCAGAAAGATGTACTTTCACCATTGTCAATTTTGACTCCTACACCACTTCAAAATTTCTTCCACGTAGCACATACACAGGGGCATTGAATCCTCACCAATGAAATAATAGGCCATACAGCTCTCACAAGTAGTGCTGGGAAACGGGCTGGCCCGTCAACCCGCGGGCCAGCCCTTTTTAGCCCGCCACTTTTTTTTATTTTTTTTCTATTTTTAAAATTTATTGTTTATTATTATTTTATTGAAATTTTCTTTTTAAAAAAATATTACAACAAATTTATATAAAATTTACCAAGTCTATTTGATTTTTCGAAAGAAAAATACAATACATTTCTAAAAAAATATAATCAACAATGTTTACAATACAAAAACATAATACATAATCAACATTCTCCAAAGTAAGTATGCATTTAAGATGAAATAATAAGGTTTAAAATAATATTTGAAACTATTGAAAGTTTGAAACATCACATCTTCCTATTAAAACTATAAAAGGTTTAATTTTTAAAAAAAAATTAAAAAAATTAAAAAAAGCGGGCTGACCCGCCCCCGTTTGACCCGTTTTCATGCATGCTGCCAAAATGGCAGCCCGAACCCGCCCTCAGCCCGCGGGTTGGCAGGCTCAACCCGCAGGCTGAGCACGTTTTTTCAACACTACTCACAAGTGTGGCAGATTGCCGTATGAATTTATTTGATATGGGTGTTTAAGCTCATTAATTTTTAAGGTCATAGCTAGAGATATCTGAATAAGCCCATTAAATTGTTGTCAAAAAAAAAAAAGGAACCATCCACATGATTGCGAATTTGGTTCAAATTTTGCCACACTTATTTTTTTTTGATACATAAATTTTTTTTAGGTAGGGAGTTGGGCTCACTCATAAGTCAAGGGCAGGACGAAATCTCCCTTCCTTTTAGGTCATACCAATGTTGGGCAGGGCGAGCCGTCAATTACCCTCAGACGTTTACCTAAACACCCAGGAGCTAGGATGCTTCCTTAAACGCTGCGACTGGAGCCACAACAAAGTGACATTTCCTGGTATCAAACTTTCTCCCTTTGGTAAGAGTGTCCAATACCTTTGTCAGCTGAACCCACGGATGATGGGTTTTTGCCACACTTATTTAGTCGCATTGTTTTTTGATTGGGCGGTAAAGCCTGACTTTCTCAACAAAAATTATGGAAAATATTGTGCATTTTTTAGCTAAAAATATTCTGCAACTGAAATGACTACGTTAAATTAAATTGTTGAAACTAAAATAATTTTGATAAAGCAGTAAAATTATTCTTAATCGCCATAACCCAGGTAGTAGAAGCGGGGCAAGGGTGTGGGTGTCGATCAAGAATCCTAAACCACTGAAAATAATAAAAAAGCACAAATAAGAAATTTCAAATTTTGAGAGAAAACCCAAGACATAGAATGAAGTCATGAACCCATCCCACAATAAAAATAAGTAGTTAATACAACTCCAGCCCCAAATCCCATTCTGAAACAGCCCCCTCCCCCATCTCCCAAGTCCCAAAAATAAAACTTCGCATGCACGTGTACGGTGCACCTTAAAAGAGCACTGTACCACCGTTAAAATTTCTTCAAATCTGAAACCCAACAACGATTCTGCTCATGATGGAAAGACGAGAAATGCATCGAGTTCTCATTGATGATAAAATCAACCATACATAATTCACGCAGCTACGAAAAATATAGTGCTAAGCACATACGACAACAAATTTATATAAACGAAAAAGACCAAGTTTCAGAGGCTTTACTGGGACAAGGAACACCTACTTATACAGACGGAACACCGCCAAAGGGCCGATGGAACAATACCCGTTGACACGTGCGAACTCTAAAGCCTGGATTGATGCCACCATATCACTAATCTCATGATAACCAAAATTCACAACATCGAACCGCAAATGGGAAAGTTGGGATAAACAGGCGGCGAAAGAATATTTTGGCAGTATAACTACTTTTCTAATCCGCTCTGGACTGACCAGCACGAGAAGACAAGATGATACCAACAATGAGACCATAGAGAGCGAGAGCTTCAGCAAAGATGAGGATGAGAATCATTCCAACGAACAACTTAGGCTGTTGTGCATTTGCTCTGCAAAAGATAATGAACAACTCAGAGGGTGAAATTTACATTGGCGTCATTCGGAAAAGGCATATCAATGTATTATGTTTCAGTTATCCATCACGGAGAAAGGTTTCCCAACAGGGATCATACAATATTATAAGGTAAAGGGTAAGGCCTGTATGGAGTATGGACACTTGCTTTGCCAAGAAAAAGTTATAGATGCAAGCAAGCAAACATGGAAGATTATGCTAATATGATCAATTTAAAGCACATAATGGCTGCGTTTGGAAACATGTTGGGGAGCCCGTTTTGGCTCCCCAAACCCATTCTAACGCAAGAAGAGACAAAATTCCTCAAACCTTAGAACCAATGAAAATGAAAATAAACCACATTCTCGAGATGCCAGATTATAAACAAAAAGTTCGCATGAAAAGTAATCAACCAAAATACACAGAAGTAAGAGGGTTGTACCTAACACCAGCATCACCAACAATACCAATCGCCATGCCAGCAGAGAGACCAGCCAGCCCACAGGCAAGACCAGAGGACAGATGTGCATAACCATCGAACAGGTAATAAGAT
>JANTPZ010078385.1:496-38551 GCA_025593235.1 Vachellia pachyceras | reverse complement strand
CATTTTTGCAAACAGTTTACCTTGTCGACCTTGATACCAGGAACAATATTTTGCTCAGCAAGAACATCAATTATCTTCTTGCCATCAACAGTGGATTGGTAGAGTGTTTCCTCAAACAGAATGGCACCAGAGATGTACTGACCAAGCCCAGGAGCTGATACAAGCAAGGTACGGTATGCCTGGCGGTTAGCCTCAGTGTTCTCTAGCCCAATGGAGGCCAAACGCTTCCCACAGGTAGCATTTGACTCATCCATGGCCAAAATACCACGCCCTGGAGAGGCAATTGTTTTCTGTATCCACACAAGCAAACAAAACGCAGAAAAGAAGGGAAAAAATCAGTGAAACATTACATTGACAATGTGAAGTCCATTACTTAATGGATAAATGAGGATGATTGGAACTAAACCTCCTCCAGAAAGGAGACAAACTCCGTTGAAACGTAACATCAACCCTATGAAATCAATTGTTTAGTGGGCGAACAAGTATAATAGAAACTGAACTTCAGGAAAACACAAAAAGTTATGTGCGACTCAATAGTGCATTATGGAATTCATTGCATAGTGAGTAGGAAAATAAGAACTGTGTTTCATCAAATAAACAAGAGAAAGGACAACAATTTCTGTGAAGCCTTCCATTGACTGTGTAAAATTTACTGTTAGCAAAACTAGAACTGTGTTCCATCAGCCATATGATATCAATTTCTTAGTAGATTCATATGTTTAACTGAAACTGAACCTCATCAAGAAAACACAGAAAAAGAGGACGAAAACAATCACTGAAACATAAAATAAACCATGTGAAGCCAACTTCTTATTGGATAAACAAGAATAGTTTAACTGAACTTCATCAAGTGAAAAATAACATCAACAATGTGAAAATCCTTGCTTAGTTAGCACAATGCATCGAGAAAGCACAAAGAAAGGAAAAATAATTCAGTAGAACACTGCATAAACCATGTGAAGTTCATAGCTTGGTACGGATAATTGGAACAGAACTTCATCAATAAACACGAACAAAATTCAGAAAAGAACAGCATCAACAACTAGAAACTCATAATTGAACCTGAACTTCATAAAATATTACGTCTAAAACTAATAAGCAGAAGGAATTAGAAGAATTAAACCAACTAGTTTTATGAAGACAACATACCGCGGTTTTGACAAGCTCATCTTGATAGGCACCAGCCCTGACAGTGAGGGGCACGGAGTTGGTGGAGTTGCATCTTACAAGAGACACAGAAGATTGGCGAAGAGATTGTCCCTTAACCCACTCAGACTTGTCAAGAACAGGGGATGATTTGAGCAGAGAAGCCGAAGCAGAGGCCATTGTTGGTTCTTCCCTTCTCTTCACTGTAGTCTTATCTCTACCCCTCCACTGCTATGCGCTTCCTTACCACATGCACTCACTCATCTCTTGTATTTATACTTCTCAAGTGATATCTCATTTGAGGCTGCCGTGAGCTCACCTATCCTCCTTTGACACGTGGATGATAATTTCATGCTGACTTGGCAACTCCCAACCTGCATACGTGGTTGAAATGGATGGTTTTATCCTCACCTCGTAAAACAGGCCTGAGAAAATTCTTGAAAAAATAAGGATATTTTGCTTCCTTGTAGTGATACTGGTGCAGACAAATGGTTAACATGCACGAGAAAGAGTCCAAAATAGTGTCTTTTATTCGGAAAGCAAGTATGAGGTTATGAAATGCCTAACCCTTTTCTTGTCCTCTTCTCAGTGATTAATGGTTGTGGTTTAATTACAGGATTCGGTGGGATTGAGCCCTCCTCCTCTACGGTTAATAGCATGCCATGTCACAGACCACCATTTGATTTTTCTTGCAGAAGGCTCTCAAACTTTTCCCCTCTTTTCCTTTTGAAAATAAATTCAGCGTTGAGAGAATTGTTTCTGGCTTATATAGTCGCTATGACTCAATGATATGAGCCGGGTTATAAGAAGACGTATATATCACATTTATATATATGTAGTTTAATTGAATTGGTCCGATTATGTTGAACAAATTGAATATTAGTGGCCTACAGAAACAAGCTCCCTCAAAGTAGAAATTGAACGATAGGTCACCCTCAAATGAAATGTACAGGACAAGAAGGTGCCAATTTGAAATTGTTGAGGCCAAGTTGCAAGTTGCAAACAGCAAGGCTAGTTTCATGAGAAAGTTTCTGACGAATGTAATGAATGAAGAAGCAGTGGTATTCCTGAAGAGTTGGGGTAAGTGAGACTCCAAATCTACCCTTCCAGACACTTAACCGTTTACAGCCCTGTGCTTCCTCAGCTTCTATTCAATGAAAACTTGAGATTTGACAGTTGACGAGACAAGAGAATGTGGAGATGAAGAGGTTAGTGACTGAATCTGATGATTCTATATCTGGAAATGATCTCGTTAGAAAAGGTTGTGACAAATCAAGAACTGTTCCTTGAGACTTGTTGAAGGAATCGGGCATGTCTAAGAGTAAACAAGCTTCCCGAATCCTTGATGATCCAACCCTCTAGAATGTTTAGATTATTTGCATGATAGTGTAGGTAAGAGGCTGTAATAAGTATAAATCTTTGGGAAAACCACACTTCAAAAGCTAACGGTTGAAGTTAAGGAATTTAAGATCTCATAAAGCCCTCTTTGAAGGGAATCGTCCAAATGTGAGACTTGTTACACTTGTAGCCAACTGGGTCATCCCAAAAAACAAATTTTGAATAAGTATTTGAATCACTGCATTCGTAATTATAATTTTGGAGTATCACGATTACGTGGATTTAGGGTGGCACGGCTTTAGCTGTTTCTGGGATTGTGATTGGACTGAAAGTAGTTATTACGAATGAGTCATTTGATCCATAAAGATCAAATTCAAGATCACTCAAAATTCATACAAGCAAAGGAAATTAATCCCAGGATGGATTGATTGTTTGGAGTTTAGGCTTTGGACGTGCTGTTAGATTTAGTAGATTGGTTTCTTGTCTGTTTATGAGAGGTTGAGTTCTTGCAGAAGGAGCTTAGACCTTGAATGGGCGTATCTTTCAATGGTCCATATTATATATTCAGAATCATCCGATCATATGGGGCTCTTCCTGCTTTTATGTACTTTTACATCTTAGAGGAAGCCCAACTTCACTGCCTTTTGGTTTATTCGCCCAATCACAAAATGGGCTTTCGTCATTTTAGATTCCACTTTTAATTTTTGCCGTATCAAGGAATGTGAAGAGGTAACAAATGGGGTTGAATCCAGCCAAAGAGTTTAGTCCCTCATAACATGATGAATCAAAATTTGAATCTCCTTTGGTAGATATACCCATCATATTATGTAAGTTTATCTCAAACTAAACACCCATTATTAAAACGTTATGGCAACAATGACAGGAGGCACAACAATAGAACTCCATTCCCATAGACTGTCCCAGCCGCGAGGTCCATCACACAATCTTCACATGATATTCTGCATATCTGAAGGTATTGCTATGATGCCATAGGAACTTGCATGAAGCTGGTGCAATGATATGTGATACTCCAGCGGCAGAATTCAAACCTTCTTCGGCACAAAGATAAGCTTGACTGACTGAAATTTCCATTGGCCCCTTGATTAAACTCGGCATATAAGCAGAAAGCTACTGAAACGCAAGATGGCAAGTCCATACCTACTGAAACGCTGGGACATTCCATTCGACCGTGTCATCTAGAGTTGTCCTCTGTTTCTTAGCAGCTAGTCCTCCATTGTCTTCAACCCACCCTATAGCCTATGCTCGTGTGGTGATGATTTCTCTTGTTTTTTTGGCTTCGTTCTACATGTAGTTTTATGCTCTCGCGCTGTCGGTATGTTTGTTGCGTGGCTGCCTTGACTTGATTTACATTTGGGTTTATTGAACTTTCAGCTTGTATTATGTCTGTGTTATATATATTCAATACAAGAAAAAATTATTTAGCTCAAGAGCAACACAGCATCTTGACGGACGCGCGCTCTGAGAATATCCTTGCAGTTCTTCTAATTTTACGTTCTTCATTTGTCTGTTGATTCTACAGTCTAACAAATCGAGGATCAGCTAGCATCAGAAAATGGTAAATACTTAATCAACTCCAACGCAAAGTACTTGAATTTGGAAAAATCGACATATGGGAAGCAGTGTCAATGAGTTCATTTGCATGTGCACACTGTCAGGGGGATGTGTATTTCATTTGGATGGTTTTAAATTATTTTTAGTTTCCGCATTCACGTTTTTAATAGAACATATTATCCATGAACAATGAGTGATACAAGTCATTTTTAAGAATATGTATAAGCCGCACATTAAGTATTAAAAAAAGCGGTATTAGCTAAGAACTATATTTATCTTTTCCACCGGAAAACGCCATACCCAAGTATATATGATTGCATTACCATGTTGATCATTTAAAAATATGTCATTTAGAAAGTTAGATTATTAATTCATAGGAATTGGCTGATAGTGATCAAACATGTACCACATGAAATTAATGCTACTGTTGATCATTCAACTAGATGTGTTTATGATTTTGTAGGCAACTTTTGTATCCTTAATTACCCACCACCTCCTATTCTTTTCAAGAAGTGGTTGGTTATGATAGATTTAGGATTTTATTGTTCTTTTTTGCTTTGCAACTATATAATGTGATTTCAGTTTCTATAAAAAATAAAAAAGGGTTGGACATATTTCTTCATGTGTATATATAAAAGGTCAAAAAGTATATATACTTCAAGTTTGGATGTCTTTGATGGATGCCCTGTCAACCATTTCCTAGCGATAAGCTTTTCATGAGGGTTATGCATTCGTGGGATTACAGTCTTTTAATTTGTTTTCAATGAGCTGCCGCTCATCTCACAATTGCTTTGTGCGTGGAGTTCTGTAGCAACCACCATTTTATCCAATTGATTAATTTTACTTTTTAAATTTCTTAATTTGGAAATTGATTATAATTCTTCCAAATATATAATCTATTAATTTTTCTTCCGTTATAACCGTGGTGGAGGAGCATCGATGTTGAAATGCAAGAGACATGACTTGTTCGATCTAATGTCCATCCACATGCATAAATATGTAGAATGTTTTGGAGCCCAAAAAAGGTATGGGACATGTGCAATCATACTCCTACCAATCCCATCGTACACACATGCATGCACATACAGAGCCCAAATCTAATCAACATAATAGATCACCAACATATGTAATATAAAATACTAAATAGGAAGCAAGAAGCCACTGATTCGTAATTCACAAGCATTGTGACTTGGAAAGACTTGCTAACACCTCTTCCGATTATTGAGAACCATCGAAATTATTTGGCGTTATTCAAGGAAATTTTGGTAACTCATGGTTGTGCATTATTGGAACTACAAAAAAAACCTTCAAAATTTTAAATTTAGCAATGTTACATAATCATATAATCATTGTGTTGGTGGCTAAAGTTAACCGTGGCCTCGAAAATACTCTTGACTGCTAATTGAAATATTTTCTTATTACAGCTCATAATTACAAGGGACGTTTGTATTGTTTTAAGCCTAACACATGATCAATATATCGGATTTTGATAATGAGAGAAAATAGTAAATGTCACAAAATTGAAATTCATTTGGCAGCCAAACCAAAACAATGAGCGTCACTTTGGTCGCCTGCGATAAGGATATAGAATGTCATCTACGGTATCCCTCACGTAGTTGCCCACCCTGTACAAGTTTCTCACAACGCCTGATGCTACCAGGTCCGCATTTCTTACAAACCTGCACAACAAAAACCGTCCTTTGTTAGTATTATATTCTAGTGATAATCCCTTGAACGTTTTTGCTTCAGTCTATACTAATGTAAAAGCTTTTAACGGCCCCAAGTTAGTTCAGTTTAAGATAGTGGTGATATTCTTTTCAATGTTTGTAATGGCTATTATATCATGCAAAAGAAAGCAAAATATGTTTGGATAGCCCGTTGGGAGAACGAACACAGATTCCGAGGTAAATATGTTAGAGGAATTTTGTCTCGGTAAACGTATGAATGGATTTTGGTTGCCCAAACGGGCTAACCAAACACACCATATATAGTGCTGAGACTTAAAAGATATCTATTTGTATTTATTAAGCAAGCCTGTAAAATCTGGCTCTACCAGCGCCAATTTGTACAAACTAATATACTGCGTACTTGCCTGTTAAAATATTCCTCTTTAGTGGGGCTTGGAGGTTTATACCTCCTTGGTTGCAGTTGAGGCTGAGGCTGAGGCTGAGGCTGAGCATTTTCATGTTCTGCACAAAACAGGAAAAAAGATCCATGGAATGATCAAGGTTCAACAATAAGCATGCAAGAAAATAAGGACAGATGGAGAGGAAAAACAGGAAGTATAAAATGCAATCACGTGAATCGCCTATAGAACAAGAGCTTCAACTTCCTAGCATTCATAATTAGTTGTCTTTACTCCGAGAATGGAAATGCTATTAGAATAAATACAATGCTTAGTTGCACATATTATTGTCTATCAGGCAGTGCATTCACGATGTTATCACTAGTTCAGTTGCAAGCAAAGGAAGTCCACTGGTAATTGCACACGAAATGTTTGTAATTTTTTATAATTTAAATAAATAGCCAGGGATTTCTTGCTAACTTGATAGTTGATAAAGCATGTATGAAGCAGTTTAGCACCATGAACAAGCAGCATCATGGAAATGCTTGAGAATAGCTTTGAAGTAGTGCGTAAAAAATAATACCAAAAAATGCATTACCATCATTTTTCTGAGCAGGGCCTGGAACATGTCCAGCAGGCGCAGATGAAGGTACTTTATCTAGCAACACCTGAAACCAGCGCCAATAATATCAGAAATTCAAATTGTTCCATACGCAGTAACTGAGAAAACACATTTGGAATCAACAAACAGCATAAGCACTTGCAAAGATACACTTCTCATTTTCTCTATAACCAAATTTATCAATAACAACCAATATTCTTCACCTTCTGAATATTCAGAACATAATATTAGAGCCCTCAAATTTTCATTTCTTCAAGTAAAGGACCTGCCAAATTTTCTGTCTGGCTTCTCCAATAAATTGATGCTAGTCACATTGCATTACAATACAAGTCTCGATTTCATGTAATGTAACAGGAAACCTCAGTACAAAATAATCTCTGTTTGCATCTACAGAAAATAAGATGGGGAAGGTTCAGATATAAAACCTCTAGACCAAGGCAAAAGGGCAATATTGCTGTTTTGTCCTGGGGATCAGCTGAAGAATTTTTGTTGTCTACGTAGACAGAGTATCCCACACACGCATACTTGAAATCAGTAAGACTGCGGCCCTTTTTTGTTGCTTCCAACTCAGTTTCTCCCACAACGGAGGAGGGTACTAGTTATATCCATAAGAACATCAGAACAAACTTCAACAATTTTAAAACAAGTCATGATTAAAGCAACTCAAGTTTATAGCATACAACAAAAAGTATAATACCAAGGGGAGGCCCTATCAATAGATAACAAACGCAAGGCCAATTTTTCACATGTGATCTTTCTATTGAAGTAACTTGCGAGGCAATTAGCAAACTATTATCTTACACTATCAAATAAAATACTGTCATCTTAACAAGGTGTCCAAAAGGCCAGGAAACACAGGATGCCTTCTTTTAGCAGGTATCATATTCATACAAAAATCATCACAATCTCATGTTCCTGAATTTTAAGCTAACTTTCAATTTGAACTCCAGTATCTAAGACAGAAAATGAATCCTCCAAGACAGTGCAGAAAGAAAGAATAATAAAATTAAAGACTGGAAGCTATGTATCAATGGCAACTTTATAAACTCTCTCAAACCAACAATTAATCAATCCTTCTAGAAGCAGTTCCATCTAGAACGGGAGAATTATAATGTCAGCTTCAGGTTGAACTGAGGTCCCAATATTCACAAATAAAATAAAAAATGAAACAAGGAATGTTGCAAACTACAAAACTGTAAAGCTACATTGCGGTAGCTTAGGACCTTTTCAAAACCTTGATATGATTATTAATATGCATTCAAAACCATGCAAGTAAAGATAAAAAAATAGGCATCAGTGAAGACTGACGCTGATTTCGTTGTGTTAGCTTTCTTTTTTGGCCGAATGTTAACTTTAAAAAAAGCATCATAACATGTGAATAACAAATCTCAAAACTTCTTTCCATCAACAAAGAAATGGGTATACTATTCCATTTCCCTCCATTTTCGGTATTCAACTCAAGCTTTCAGAAAATCGGACTAAAAAATGTCGAGAAAGATAAAAAGGAGCAGCAAAGAAGGCAAAAGACCTTGCTAAAGACCGATAGAAGCCAACCCATAAAGTATAAGAAAAATTTCTCAACCTTCCTTGAAACACTCCAAACTTCCAGAAAAGAAATTTGAAGCGCCATAAAGTATAAAAAAAAATATCCTTAAAATGCATTGAAAATCAACGAAATACACAAATACATTAACACGGAACTAAAAACTTATCAAAACAATTACATTCACAAATTTTTCAGGATAAATATACAAGTCCCGTCTTAAAAGCCGAAGCCTTTGTGCTAATTCCTTATTATCCGGATATATTAGAAGAAACCCTACCGCACATCAAAGAAAGTAAATAAATTGTTAAGACTGTGGTTTGATACGATTTCCTTTGTTCAGAAAGAGCAACATAGATAACCAATAACGAAGCTTGAAACTGCCGCCCATCATCAAAGAGAAATTAATACAATTTCACTTCATTTTCTGAGCAAACTATGGATCGAGCTTCGAAGAAAATAGAGAAAGAACACAGGAAGATTAAAAGTAGCGAACACAGATGGAAAACCTTGCTGAAGTGTTCTGGAGAAGCCAACGCATGTGGGATTCTTGGATTTAGATTTATGAACTGATGAGTAATACAGGCATCCTTTACACGATTTTCCCTTGAATCCGCTGGTTTGAGGAGAGCTAGGGTTACGATTAGGAAAAGGATCTCGAGTTTGGTCTCCTCCACCTTGGTCCGTATTGTTCACCTCCATCAATTAGGCACGAGCTTGCTGTCCAGCAAAACAGCTTCCGCCTTCCATATACTTGCAGTATTCTTTTTTTGGGAATTGGGGGGCCGATATGATATCTACTTGCAGTGTTTTTTTGGTGGTTTCCAATCTAAAACGCAAATGATAAAGAAGGCCGAAAACAAACAAGAATTGGACCGAGAAAAAGGAAAGGAAATATGAACCCAAACTGTTTAAAATGTTGCTTCTTCACCAACAAGGATCAGTTGGATTGGCAAGTAGATTCAACCGGTGTAAAAGGCTCCTGAGTTCAAACTCACTCAAAGGTTCTACAAGTGTTTGATCTGAATTAATTGGTTACTAAAACACCCAGTAATAATAGGATCCATAAAAAGTGTCGGATACGAGATGGCTAAAGATAATTAAAAAAATGTTGCTCCTCCAACAAAAAAATCCTTTATTTTATAAGAAAAATGGTAAACTAATGTTAGAATTCTTACTTAAAAAAAAAGTTGTCCATGTTAGTACTTCCAACAAAATCATCGCAATTGAAGAACATGAATCTTTAAAAGGGAAATTTAAATTAAAGAATAAAGAGAAAATAATATTTATTATAAAGGACTGTTAAAATGATAATTACTTATAAATACCAAACTTCAAAATAGAAATTTTAAATTATTAATATGCCCATAACTAAACTTTTATATTATTTACTACGTTTAAAATAAAGAAATAACTAAAATTAAAACTATAACTACCTAAAATCACATGTGACATGATGAAATCTTTTTTTGTTAGTTTTTATTTTCCATTCATACAATCAATGTATCATTTAATCAATAGGTTGTTTAATTTATATTTGAGGCAAAAAAGGGTTGTTTAATGGGAGATTTAGCCTCAGGTCTCAAATAAGTAAAATATTTAAGGAATGGTCCCATGGAGAAAAATATTTAATGAAATGTCTTATTGACAACATGAGGTGTTGTCAACACAGCACATAGTGTTGTCAATACAAAGACCTCATGTTGTCAATGGGACCTCTCATTAAATATTTTTCTCCATGGGACCATTCCTTAAATATTTTGCTTATTTGGGACCTGAGACTAAATTTCCCTTGTTTAATTTATATTTGAGGAAAAAAAGCTGTTTAATTTATATTATCAGCACTAACATGAATTAACATTTGATAAAAATAAAAAAAATAAATTTATTTTATAACTTTTCATAATATGATAGATTATCTAGGTATTTTTATTTTATTAACACTACATGCATTTTTTAACTCACATAAGTTTGTTATAAATTAAAAATAAATTATATAAACTTTCTTTGAATTATTTTAAATTGCGTAAATTTTACTGTTACTTTCTAGACTTATATAACTTTTATTAAATTTATATAATATATAATAAAATATATTAAGTTTTATTAATTTTATATAATTTTTCAAATTTGGTATTAAGTTTTTAAAAATTTATAATTTTGAAAAAATCGAACAAAGGGTAATTTTTTCCAGTAAAAATTGAGAAAAAAGTGTGTTTAATTTAGTAAAATTTAAAATTTTTATTATTTTTAAAAATATGTTGTGAGATGTAGGAGAGAAAATAGAAATTTTTGTTAGAGGCAATTTAATATTTTTAATTTTAGTCCTTCTAAATAATTATAACTTTTATGGACTTTTATAATAAATATTATTTCTTGCAGATTCTTTACTCTAACTTCCCCCATGAAAAACCTTTGTTTTCTTTTTTTCTTTTTGTAAAATAAACATCATTTTCTGTTTAGAAAAAAATAGCTTATTGCTTGCAGCTCAAAGATTCAATTAAAAAACCATAAAAATTTTAATAACTAGTAGGCATAATCCATTGCAGGCACTTCTAGTTCAAAATTCGTTATGAGTGGAAATGATTTGATTCATTTCAAATCTGATTGAATGTTTTATTTTGCCAAATGAAGAAAAAAAAGTCTATAGATTATATCGGTCAACATTAATTATAACATGAACTTTTTTTTTTCATTTGATTTGACTGTTAACTTCCTTTCCGCCTGGAATGTGACCATAATTATAACATAATACACATCGAGTAAATTATTTCTCAAATTCATAATGTTCAAAATCTTCTCTATGTATTGCTAGGGAGGTGACGGATGTAAACAGAGTAATAGACTGTTGATGTAAGTTCACGTTTTGAGTAATGTATCCCGGTATTATTCAAAAAAAAAAATCTTCTCTATGTATAATTCCTCCTACTTATTCAACAGATTCAATCCATTATTAAAAGAAAAATGAAGTTGAACATAATATTAATCATTAACGCGTGCATGCATACAACACCACAAAAATCGACTTGTGTGCTACCAAATCCTCGTAACTTGATGTGCGAAAAAGCCTAAGCAAATCCACGTCACATAAATGTTCACCTTACTGTTACGCTTGAACTGAAGGCAATATATTATACACCCTAAAATTTCGGTTTCACATGTAAGAAACTTCAACATCTCCAGAAAGTTTCATCCCATTCAATGACTAGAACCTTTTCATAATAAGACATCCAATAATAAAAAAAATCCTGCAAGTGAACAACATAAGATGATAAGGTTCCAGTATAGACAATGAACGGATTTATACTATTCAATTGTTATGGAAACTTTTTTATTATTACATTCCCTTTTTGATATCTTACATTAATTCTTACAAAAGAATATCCTTGTAGTCCCAGTTGTCATTATTATTCTACTACGCAAGGCCACCCACTCCCACCGGCAACCAACTTCACACATCTCAGAAAAATAGAAGAGCAAATGAAAGGCAGTTATTAAATTAAATAAAACAAAAATTACATGAGATGCTACAATGCACAAGTTCTACATGTACGAAGAATCCTTGTACAATGTTGAGCCATGTAATGGGATTATACTGTACAGTAAGAAATGTCATTCTATGCAGGTCCCACGACTTAGGTGTGCAGATAGTCACAAAAAGCTCCTTTCTTACAGTGGCCGCTCTCGTGGAACTTGCAAACTCCCCTATTCCCCTCATAAGGAGGCCCTGAAGAACCTCCTCCCCAGCCAACACCACCAAAAGAAGACTGCCTGTTCCATGTTTTATCTCCTCCATAACCTGGTTCAGCACCATGAGGACCACGATCCCTATGGTTAGGGAACCTGTCTCCATTATGATTTTGTTCATTTCCCCACATGCCTTGGCCCCCAGCCGGCGCAACCCAACCAGGATTAGCACCAACAGGTGTCGGACCTTGACCAGGCACAACCCAACCTCCATTAGCGTTAGGATGGCCCTGACCAGGTGGAACCCAACCAGTAGGGATTACTGAAGATGGCCCCTGACTGGGAGCTGCCCATCCTGGATTTGCGTTTCCTGGTGCTGGACCCTGGCCAGGCATCCAATTCATGCTCATATTGGCAGCTGGAGGTCCACCCCAATTTAGGTTTGGATTTCCAGGCATTACCCCCCAACTAGTATTTTGATTTTCTGCAACAGTCATGCCCCAAGTCATGTTGGGTGGCAGAGCAGCAGGAATGTTAGGTTGATTACTTGAAGTTGGTGGTCTCGAGTCTTGAATGCCTGGCATGGGTAAATTCCCCATTGGGTTTCCAGTGTTAAATACGGCAGCATTCTGGATAGATGAAGCATTGGCCCAGTGACCATGAGCCGGTGGGGCTTGGGCAGGCATAGCAGCAGGATTATTTGATTCTACCCTTGAATGGACACCTCCCCAGGCCTGTGGTTCAACCCCTCGTATCTGAATCGAACCAGCCATTTCAGGTTTCTGAACTAAACCAGATCCCCAACCTTGAGATTCAGCATGAGAATTCTGGTCGCTCATAGCCAGGTTTTGCATACTTGCAGTTTTAACGTCAGCGCCTGCATTTCTTGAGGCATCTGCTGTTATAGCTGCCACCATTGTTGCTTGAGGATGACCAAGAGGAATGCCAAGATTTGGGGCTGGAATCTTGGAAGGTTGTGAACTTGAACCACTTTCAACACTTTGCGCCACTTTTTCTGCAGTTCCAGGGGCCTGCAACCCTCCATGACCTCCAGGGAAAGGACTCCCTACAAGAGAACCAGCAGAGTGGACAGGAGTTGGCGACCATTTATTTTCAAAAGCCTGCCCTTTAATCCCATAAGAGGTAGTCTGAGGAGTAGGTGAAGGAAGATTCATTGATTCCATTCTAATACCAACATCGGGCCCCCGCAAATTTGTAGGGTTCTTGGGAATCTCGACTGTCATGGGAGAAGGCCTATGTGCTGCAGGATTATTATCTTCCAATCTCCAACTTCCTCCAGTAGTTTGGCCCAGAGAACCCATAGCATTATGTGAATTATAGGACCCACTATTCTGATCAAGTGTTGATCTTCCTCTAACTAGAGCATCTACCCCTTCTTGTGCAGGCAAATGAAGCTTCCCAGAGTGTGAGGCTGCATGATTCAAATTATGCACCACCTGAGCCTTCGGAAAAGTTTTATCCACTGCTGATGGCTCCTTAGAAAAGATTCCAGCTAAGGCATCAGTCAAGAGTATAGACTCATCTTGTTTCTCAGTGGTTCTCCAAATTCTCAAATCAGCAGGAAAATATCCCGTGTTGTTCCATTTACGCAACTGTGCCATTGAAAATGGTCCCTGAACTTTTCCAGATGGATCCATATAATGCCACGTCTTTTCTGTTTCATTAATTTCCACAGCAGGCAGTGCTCTGCCAGTAGATGATACAGCAGAGGCATTGGACAGAGTAGCAGAAAGAGACTCAGATGCCACCACAGGCTGGATGCTTTTGCCACCACTTTCTAAGCTTGAATATAGTTTTTGCCCCTCCCAGCTGTTAGATAGTTGTGTTTCCCTATCTCTCCCCCGGAGGATTTGAACATCATTCAGCACCTCAGAAGCATTAGACATATCATCAACTTTAACTGAGAGTCCCTTATTAGACATATTCCTGCTTAGCTCACGATTAATATTAGAATAGTTCCTTGCTCCATTCCATGAATCATTTGAATTAGAACCACCTGTTCTAGGCGAAATCGTTTCTCTCCCCCTTCGATCAAATGCAATTCCTCTAGGTCTCATGTAACTCTCTGCAGGCACATAAACCAAATAAATAACCATGTAAATTTTGGAGAAGAGGAAGCACTTCATATGTCAAGGACCAGTTCAACCCAAATGTTTAGGTTGTTAAGTGAAGGGCTATTACAGGCTCTAACAGGCCACCTTATGCCAAAGTCCTTAAAACATGAAGCGTAGATTAAACACAGGCAATACCATGCGATGAAACTAAACTGCATTCATGATAATAGAAGGCAGCAAGAATCAAAATCCTTACCACAAGGGCATAAAGGTTTTAATAACAAGTCAAGATCATTTCAACTCAAGCTTGAGTTGTTATGTAAAGGATCATTGTCATCTCAAATAATAAATAATCCATTCAATTTGCAATACCTGGTCGTTTAGGATCAGTTTCTTCTTCTTCCTCAGACTCATAACTAGGATCCATGTTAGGGTCCACATGTATTTCTGGAATTTCCTCCAATCTTCGCTGACGTTCCTCAGGTGTTTTTAAAAGCTGCAATTTCTCCACACATTCTCTGAGCGTGAGATTAAGTCAAGGATTATCACGAAGTAACACTTAGAGTTGTTGGTCAATTTTTAAATAATGAAAAATTGTTTCATGAATAAATGCTTCAATAACCATATCATGAATAACTTGACAAAACAAAATACTGGATCCGTTTGGGAAAGCGGTAGAGAAGTACTTTTATGCAAGCCAATGTAGATATGTGGAGGACATTGTCTCATTTTACAGAAAAACACTGTTGAACGTACTTTTGGGTAAGAGTTAAGTGTTTCCAAACAAGCACACTTATCATCAACAAAATAATCAATATAATATTGAATATATAGCATATTACGTTATTCATAAGTCGTGAAATGTGCAACTCACTTTAGACTATGTGTAATACATGAGAAAACATGTTTAGCATCAAAATGAAGTGAAACTATTAAGATTTTATTACTTCAGATAGCAAGATCCCGACTTAAAATTTGACAGCAACTTGAAACAACTCAAAGAATCCACATATTTCTGTCTCCAAAAACAGGTAAGGTTATACCCAAACAATGCACATGATGCCAAACATTAACTTGGAGGATGAAATTGAATTTCTTTGGAAACATTTTTATGCATTGAACAAACAGGAAGCTGATAAGTAGTGACATAACATTAGACAAATTATACTTAAAAACAAAAAAAGTTCACAACAGAAGGATATTCTTTTCTCCGTCCTTTCTCACTGGCTCTATCACGGAGGTGACTTAGCCTCACAATCTCTGTTTCCAGCCACTGCAATAAAAAAGGAACGAAACAAAGAAACATATGTATTACATAACAAGGACCATAAATTATAATTCAATTAGGCAGAGATAAAAAGTAATATGAATTAAGAAAAATGAAATGAGCAAAAAACACAGCAGAAGACATTCAATTTAATAATTAGATATACTCCAACTGGAATTATTTTTCTTTGGCAAGCTAAGGAGCCTCACAAAAAATGTTAAGAGGATTGTTAGAGATCCCTGAAGATGACCGCAAAACCCAATAAGAAAATGAATCGAGCACTTATATGGATTGATCCTTCCACCTCAATAACTAGTTTTTGGCAAACAGTTCCTCACTTTGAATATCCACTAGATTACAAGAAAATATCAACCAGAAAATACAAGAAAATGGTCAAAACGGGCAAAGTAACCAGATCCTTTTCAAACTCAATACTTCGAGCTTTCCAGTCTTTACATATAAGAAGCATCATGAGAAATACGTATGCGAAGCAGGCTTTCTTCTCCTATTATCAAAAGGGAACTAAGCTGATGTATTGACTTCCATTTTTGTCTTCAAAGTAGTTCTAACCACTCCTAGACCCGGACTAAGGTCAAACAGGCTTAACAAAGTAGCAGCAGCAAAAGTTGCACTAATGAAAACAGTCCAAGTAACCAAAAAATTCACAAGCAAGCATAAGAACAGGTCATGATGTTAGATTAAAAAGAAACGACGGTACAAAAGACCACAACTCACATCTTTTACTCTGACCGCTTGAAGTGCCATTGCTTTGTCTTGAATGTCACCCTACAAGCACAAATTCATCCTTAGCACAGACTAAAGTTTCAGAAGCCTAAAAGCCAAGCTTAAATGAACAAAAAATTACCACTGTCAGCCGATTTATCAACCCACACTTTATACTCTGGCGGAGACGCTTGCATTCATCCTAACAATTAAAAGGCCCCGTCATCATCTTAATAAAAAAAGAACCAGCCTCTAGCACAAGTCATATAAATGTTCAACCAGTAATACCCCAATACAGAAACAATTTTATTGTTTTGGATGTCAGAGTTAAATACACAATTTCCAATGATACCTTTAGATTGTATTTTGAGAATAAGGACCAACCAGCAATTAGATATTGTTGACTCTTAAATGATAAGCCTCAGCTAAGTATCACCCTCCATGAAATATTAAGAGATGCAGAATTTTTTAAATGGAAACTCACTTTAAGATCTCAAGGAATAAATCTAATCACTAAAAAATCCTACAAGTGGGCAGCATGCAATGACAAGTTATAGTGCATGAAATGACAAGTTTATACTACTCATTTGTTTTTGAGAATTTTAGTGATTGCATTCCTTTCTTGAAACTTCACAGTGACTTCCCCTTTAATAAATCATAAAAATTATACTGTTCATATCTAATCACCAAAAAATTCCAAAACAAGTGAATAGCATACAATGACAGGTTATAATATATGAAATAACAAGTTCATGCTGCACAGTTGTTATTGAGGCTTTCTACTAATTACATTCCTTTTCTGGGACTTCATAGTGACCTCCCCTTTTATAAATCATACAAGTTATACTGCTCATAATAATAAAATTATTTAAACATTGGGGTGTTAAATCGAAAATTTTCAAGTTTTATATTGAAAATGGTACCTTCTAAAACAACGCACATATTGGGACAAAGAGGAAGGTTGGGGGGGTGGGCTATTGTAAAAATTATACTGTTCATTTAATCACCTCTGTGAACTCTTGATTTGAGATTATATCAATTGATACAACCTCTGTCTTATTTAAATTTAAGATATCTACCCAGGTATCTGTCATCCTTTTACCAACTTTGTATGGCTCAGCTGCTTTGCATGTTCCTGAACACGAAGACAATTATCATAGAAACGCCTTAAAAATCTTATTTCATATTGAAGGTAATAACAGAATGAAGGGCATTATTGCCCCAATATTTACCTACAACCTGAACCAGCCTATACAAGTCTTGCTTCTGACCACTACCAGAGATCCTTATTCTCACAAACGATCCAACAACTTTATCATGAAACTTATCAGTATCTTCAAGTAATTCTTCAACCAAATTGCGTCTTAGATAAATTAAATTAATATTATGGTTATCAATAGCTGCGTAATCATCAGTATTGGATTGAAGTCCTCTTACATCACTCTTTTTTCGGGTTTTACGTCTCTTGTCTTTTCCAATCTTTGGATAGGAATCACCATTACCATCGCCCTCCAAATGATTAACTTCAGTATCAACAACACTCCCCTGTTGATCTTCAGTCGGGGAATCTTCTTTTAGTAAGAAATGGGCTTCAAGAAGCTTTAACATTTCAAAATGACCCACTCTTGGTTTACCAAACAAATTTTGAAGCCTTGCATCACAAATTATTTGACTTTTTCGGCGAGGATCACGGAGCTTGTTTCTTTTAATATATTCTAGCAGAAGAGCCTGCACATCAAACTGAGACAGAATAGATTTGTCACCATTTCTCATGTGCATAACAAATTCCAAGAGCTCTTTTGATGCCCAACCAGACCTCTCATCTCCAGATGGCCCTTTGTCACCAATCAATCTCATTGTGTTATGTGAAATCCCCTCCTTGGAACAGGACTTCAATCGTTTATTGGCTTTTCTTCTTTTAACACGACTGCTTTCAAAATGTTCAGAAGAGCTATCTGAATGTGGTCCTCCATCATTCTTAGCATCATAGAGCTCATCAGGTGATTCCTGCCTGGTAAGAAGGATATCAGATCCCTTCCATGGGTTTTTAGCTTGAGCAAGCTCATCATATGTTAAAGATAGCTTCCCCTTTATATCTTTGTAGTAGTCCTTGAAGAGATACTCCCAGCTGCTTTTATCATCAAAATCCACTTGTCCCTGCACCAATTATGAAAAATTAAAAAAGATGACTACCAAAACGAAAGAATAACCTCACAATGAGATTTTGATGATGTCAGAATTAATATATGTTCACTAATTGCCACCACCATAATAGGTGAGAAGGTGAACTTAAAAAGCCACTGTGAACAGCAAATTGCAGTGTATGGCAACCCTACAATGCAGCACGTACAAATATATAATTCAAATCCACAATAATGGAAATTAGCATAAATAGCACAGGTACATATAGGGACTCAAACACTTAAATGAATGGATTCTGAACATATCGCCAAAAGTGTACCATCTAGTTAAGATATGAATTAGAAAGTATTCATACCACTCAACAACAAAAAAACAGAGAAGAAAGCATCCCTCACTTCAGAAATCCATAAAAAATTCACAAGGTGTAAACTAGTAATCAAAGTATATCACATGTGAGAATGGGATGTAACTTAGGGCTTGCTATGTGAATGGAGTTAAGAAAAATTTAAACCATAATTGTTTTAAGAAGCCTATATCAGAAAAACCCTCATTCAAATTGCACAATAGTACATGCCATGGGCAATGGTAAAAAGTACAAAAGGCACATGCCACTGCAGTGCCAACCGGAGTCACCCAGCTATCTATGACATAGGGCTCCAGTTAGTGGCACATCAACAACTATGACAACCATTGAAGAGTTTTACCTTTTTTTTTCAAAAATATGAAATTGTTATTAGCAAAATCAAGCATTAAGACTGAGGAGGACAAGCCATCCCGCTAATGAAAGACATAAAGACAGCAAAAGACACAAATATCGCATTCATTAATTCTACAAGATATAAGGTCACAACAAGAGTAAGAAGGGATAGATACCGAGTCCTTGCTCCCCAGTTCATTCTGTTCAATCAGCATCACAGTCCTCATGCATGTCTCGCAAAAGCCATTCTTTCCCCTAACGCACATGATGACAGCATCTTTGATGCAACCCTTGCACAAAGAGAATGTACAGGTATAGCACATGTAGTAAGAATTCTTCCCACAGTTGCTGCAAAGATGCCAACCTGGAATCAAAATGATCAAAAGATATGCCAAGTTGGGTAAAGCATTCTAAAAATGATGAACTTCGGCTAAGATTTGGTATTTCAATACTTAAAATGAACTCATTTACATTTTGAAATCAAGAAATTACTGGTATTTAAGTGGACTGTTGTGCACTGAATAAGGCAAATGCTACTGAGACCAAGAGATAATAAAAAAGAAAAGGAAAAATTAAAAGAAATACAACAAAGAATTGGGACACCAAAACAATGCTTCCTATGTAAAATGAAATGAAATATTTACAGTCTATAATAATCTACTAATTATTAAACTTCCCGATAGATGCATCCATATATTTAGTACCCCTCCAACCCGTATCTGGAAATATAAAAACAGAAATAGGACATGATAGGAAAGAAACTTACCACAATTCCATTTACCCTTTGCTCGAAAGAATGCATCATCACGATTAACACATGTAGGATGGTAAGCCTTTGGGCATCCCCTGATTATCACAAAAAAAAAATGAATTTGCATTTTGCAGACTAAATTTCAAAAAGTAACACAGAGATGTCCTGATGAATAAATATCTCACCTGCGATCACAAAGCACAAGCTCACCCCCATCAAAGCATATGAAACAAACATCCTCTTCCACCTTTTTTCTAACCGGAACTCTCCCTGCAGACTTTGAGTTCTTCGCACGCTTCCTCTTGCCACCGCTGACACTTATACCTTGCTCCTCAGCCATCTCCTCAGTCAACTCAGCACCCCCAGCATATTCTGCCACTTCAGCAACATCTACTTCCTCTTCTATCAAATCTGCTTCATTGGCTACCTCCAGCTCTTCTGCCCCTGAGGCATCCTCCCTTCCACCGGCTTCATCTACATCCTCTTCTGTATCAGTTGTACCTTCCACTGTGCCAACCACATTCAACACGTCTGCTGCCTCCTCCTTATCTTCAGCCTCCATGCCAACTCCATCCGCTTCAGTTGTCTCACAAAGGATGGAAGCCACAGATCGATCTTCCATCTCCATCCCCACTGCTACTTTCTCAGCTTCCTCATTCTCATCTGGCATGTCATCTTCATCAGTCTCCTCGTCCACCTCCCTGATCTCTACATCTTCAGTTGTCTCACCTAGTGAACAAGCCACATACGTGTCTGCTGGCTCGATCCTCGGCACAACATTTTCTGCTTCCTCTTTCTCATATGACATGGCACCCTCATCTACCTCCCGTTCGACTATGTCAGCTACATCTGTGTCCTCTTCCACCTTTTTAGTGTCGTCAGCAATGTTAGCAACACGAGTTTCCTCTTCCACCTTCATATTATCATCAGCGAAGTTATTAGCATCAGTTTCCTCTTCCACCTTCTTATTTTCCTCAACAATGTTAGCCACATCAGTTTCCTCTTCCACCTTTGTAATGTCCTCGGCAGTGTTAGCTACATTGACTTCCTCTTCTGCCTTTGTAATGTCCTCAGCAACATTAGCTACATTCGTTTCCTCTACAACCTTCCATGCCTCCGCTGCTTCAGCTGTCTCACCTGAGCTACAAGCAGCATACGCATCTGCTGTCTCCATACGCGTAACTACTTTCTCCCCTTCCTCATTTTCATTTGACATGACAGCCTCGACCGCCTCCTCCTCCTCCAACCTCTTGGTCTCCACAGCAATGTCAGCTACATTGATTTCCTCTGGCACTTCCCTAGAAACGTCAAGATGGGCACCCAAAAAGGGGAATAAAATTACAGAATTGTCCATGCGCCGTAAAGAATGACACAAGCCTACAAACAATGCGCTATAAACAAAAAGAAATTTTGCAGCTCTATCGTTCCATAACAATAAAGTATCCCAGCGCCACCCCACTCCCAACCAAAAGAAAAGGAATAAGAAGAACAATTTGTGAAGAGATTGACATGGCAAAAAAACTAGAGGAAACATCACCAAGAAAATCTCACTGATGATATTCCACTTTCTGGTTATTAGGATTACCCTTTCATGTAATTCAAGTAAAGCAGGCAATTATTATCTACCAAAAAGCAACCTGGAAGCAGGTGGAACAGGAGAGGATGGCTTCCCTTCCGCTTCGTCACAGTGTAGAAGGGTCTTGGCTTCATCAGGAGAGGAGGGCGAGGGAGGATCCTCGGCAGGGTTCGTCGTCATTCCTATGTTAAAATGGAGCTTCCTATTGCAAATCGGGGGGGCATCAGAATCTAATGTGGCTTTGGTGTTTTTTACGACCTTTTTGTTATACTGAATGATAATTAATAAATGATCGGGTATTTAAAATTGGACCAGGCCCAATTATTGTGGGCCAGCCAATTCCCATTTGTTACAAGAATCTGCTAATATCCGGGCTGCTAGTTAACTCCAGATCTGCCATTTGAACTTTGGGCTTCATGATGAGAGCTTTTTTTTTTTTTACCGCCGTTAAGGAAAAAGACAACGAAATCACTGGTGAATGAGCTGTCAAAAAGCCAGGAGATGGCAGTTTGTGCCTCAGAAAATGTAAACAGCAATAAATAATGAATGAATGAATTAGGGGTGTGGAATTCTGAGTATGTTGCTGGTGGTATGGAGATAGAGGAACTGTGCTCTGTTTGAGGAGGATTTTGATTTGCCATTAAGACCTGACATACTCATAAGGAATCATGTGTGGGGGAATGCATGGTCCTAGCCAGGAGATTCGATGGATGTGGCATAAGGAAGTGTGTGAGGTAAGAGGTTGAACTTGATGGAGCAGCTTGGGGCGTTTATCACTTCATTGTCCTTGAAGGCCGAAGGGGCGTTTCAATCTTTTTAACCTGTTTATTTAATTTAGAAATGAAAAATAAATCAGTTTACACTTTACATGAACCATGAATCAAAATTAAGCATAAGCTATTGCTGTACGTGTGGGTGAGCTTGGCAAGGATGTTCTTTTTAAGGTAATGAGGAATGATGTAATGAAGTGTTGGGAAGCAGTCTAGGGTTGGGGAAATTCGTGAAGTCTGTGACTCTGGAGGCATCTATGATCTATCAGAATACTTGGAAGGAAACACCCAAAAAAAACCCATCTCATTCGTCTAATTTATTCCTTTTGAGAAGTCATCAGTTCGGGGAAAGGAATTGTAAATTAAATTGAACTTCTTTTTTTACCAGAAATTTTTGCACTTCTTAATTCTTAGTAATTTACTAATAAAATAGTGTATGTCCTAATTCTAATTGATATTAAGATATTGCTTCTCCACAAATGCCCCCGATCTCCCACACGAATTATGCATACATCAGTTTTACGTTTACTTTGGCGTCTAAGAAGAAACAAATGCTACAATTCAATCATGAGCAGGCATCATTTTTACAGATGGTAAATTCAATCATTCCTATAGATTCAGCCAACACCCAGCTAATTTAAGATCAGGAAATGAGGCACACCAAACTCATTGGGATGGCAGAATCCCTAACTTAGATGGGCTTCAGCAATATTTATAATAAAGAGACCAAATATGTCCACCACCCGGTTCCAGTCGTTAATTCATCTTCAAAATTTAACATCAACATAAAAAAACACAGAGCCAAGTGCAATCATAACAAAGCCCCATCAGGTAACACAAAAACGGGATAGCACATCTCTGATCAGCAGCAAACATCTTATTCGAAGAACAGGCATAATCAAATCCTAGAATGAATACCAATAGATCCACATATGTATCTACCGAGCAAAAGATCAAAACCAACACACATGCTATTAGGCTCAATCTTAAGACTTTCTAAAACCTTGACCAAGCCAAGCTCAGCAAAAATCAGAAAAATAATCCTAAAAGCTCAAACCCACCACCTATCATCAGTACCTCCTTGGGTAACGCTCCATAAACCGACCCGAAGGGCACTCATATGCCAGGTGACCTCGGCCCCCACAATTGTGACAAATCATTAAGGGACCCATGCAATCCCTACTCATGTGACCCAACTGCTGGCAATTTCTACATACCACATCACAGTACCCACCACCACGAACAACCCCACTGCGGTCTCCATGAAGATTGGATTTTGGACATTGTCTAGCCACATGCCCAGAGACATTGCATAGGTTGCAAATGGGGTCATTTGGACAATCACGTGCCAGGTGGCCAGTCTTCCTACAGTTGTTGCATGCCTTCTCATTTGTGCAGTCTGCAGCAATGTGGCCCTGCTTGTAACAGTTATTACACAACCTCAAGTCCCCTGGAGGCAATGGAGGAGCAGTACATTCTCTGGCACGATGTCCAGCTTTACCACAGGTATGGCAAATGCCCTCATTTGGACAGTTGTTGGCCATGTGGCCAGGTTCTCGACAATTCCAGCAAAGCGATTTTGTTGTGCATTCAGAAGCAATGTGACTGACCAAGTATTTAAAAGCAAAGCAATAGAGCTTAGACAGAGAAGTCAAAAGGCATGATAATGAATCAATCGTAGCATGAAAATGACATAACT
Source organism: Vachellia pachyceras (assembly GCA_025593235.1). Classification (NCBI taxonomy): domain Eukaryota; kingdom Viridiplantae; phylum Streptophyta; class Magnoliopsida; order Fabales; family Fabaceae; genus Vachellia; species Vachellia pachyceras. The sequence goes on along the minus strand of JANTPZ010078385.1, from coordinate 14,878 downwards.
CTACCATAGATAAATAAAACAGTTCTTTCTGCTTTCAACATTCAAAACAGTAGAGTAGGAAAATGGAATGCTATATATGGTAGATGGGAAACAAAACAGAGGGAAATGAAGATACAGAGAATAAGTTACACACCCAGGTAGGCCACAGTTGTGGCAGATCGCAACATTAGGGCATTCCCTAGCATAATGGCCAGGCCTTTTGCAGTTCTTGCACAGATTGTCTCGGCTGAAAGAAAAATCACATACGGGTTACAGTTGCACCATAAGAGTTCATATATTCTAAGAATTTATGCAGTCAAAAATTACTAAAACGCATTCATAAAATCTCAAACCAGTCAAAGCAATAGACACAGGAAGAAAGAAGACAAATTATTCCAAAATAAAAATTCCAGCATCTTATACAAGTTCCAAAATTAACAAAATATCCAAAAAAAAATCAATTCAGAGCATCAATTCTCCCCATGAATAAAATAAATCCAGATATACTGCACGTAGATTCTATGCAGCTCCTTATAGATACATCATTTTGTCTACATAAGCTATAACAACTGTGAAATTCACTATATGCCTCACTAGGTCAAACTTTAGATATTAGAGAAGATATCATATGAATCCAAGGCCCCTTTTAGAAAGCATAGTTTCAATCATCTTCAGCTTCCCTAACCATTGCAAATAGTAGAAAATGGAAAAAGTAAATAAACAGTTAAATCTAAAAAAACCTGAAACCCTGGCGTGAATCTCTCCTGTAAGGCGCATCACGATAGGAAAATCGATCAGATCGGATCTTTCGATCCATTGGACTCCTGCTCCGGCTCCGGCTCCGGCTCCTGCTGTCAGAACTCATTTTTAAAATTTACCTTCCCCAACTTCTACCACAAATGATCAGCAAAACTGCCAACACAACCAACAACACCTGCTGCCGCCTCCTCCCTGTCCACATCACAACCACACATCCAAGATCATCCACAAGCCAAACCAAATCCCTTACTTCCCCTTCCAAACATTGAAACCCCAAATTCCAATAGTAAAGAGTATGCAATGTTCAACAAGCAATCCATCTCACATCAATCAAACATCACTGTACACCGCACCAGAAAAAAAGGATTAGTTCTTGGCTCAAATCCTTACGTTCCCAATCAAGATAAGTGTAGGTGCAAGAAATGGGAATAATATCACTCCACCTTACAGTACTTGGGCTGAATGGTTATCTATTGATGAATATCAAAGACTGGGAGATTGGCACACAAAGGGCACTAAGGTAAGCTTCATGAGAGATATTTTTCCTCTCACAAGGGTATGCAGAAGTAGATCGTAGGAAAAGACAACTAAGAAGGGGAGAAATTCATAACGAGAACTCAAAAGCCAGCTGAATGTTGCCAGTGGAAGGGACAATTCACAATTGCATTGGAGAAATGCACATAAATTCTTGGAAAGACAATTGTCCATGATTGGAGGCTTTTACACCTTAGCATAATATAATCCAAGCATCCAAAATATAATAATTTCAAAGCATTCACTCTCCTAAAAGAACCACCTTTTCCATCTCAGTTTATTCATCTAAAACTATTATATGAGCTGTATATCTTCTTTTTACTGACCATCCAGCTGTTTATCTACCATTCTAACAACATTAAATGTCATCTCATAATGTTCCCAGCTCTGGCCCCTTCCATCTACTGAACTGCCTCAAGAAATTACAGATTCCTCCACCGCATGTCCCCCCTTAACCACAGTATGTGACCAAACTTTTACTGAGTACTGACACCATCCAACACAAGTTCCCCTTTCTTTATTTCAAGTTTTAAGCACTGGAAAGTTACAAACTGACTATGGCACTGGCACAATCTAATAGTATCGAAACCAGGCCATGAAGAATATACAAAACAAGAATTCCTTCGTATCTGCCTCTTTCAATTTTGACGTGTTATAGTTAAGGAAAGGAGGACTTCAACTATATGCAGATGTTAATAATGAGTATTTTAAATTCATGCCGTAAACATACGTATTCAACTCAGTAAGGCAGTTCGCAGTGAAGGTGGCATCAGGTGGATGACTTTATCAATTGATGAGGCATTTTTTCTGAATCAATATTTCGCAAATCACACTCAACTTCTCCGATGTTTCAGAATTAGATAGCATCTTGGAATTTTACTCTCACAAAACTCAATAAATCTAATATTAACATCTTGCTTACAAGACTAATACAAAATTCGCGTCAAGCATACAGCAAGTGAAATCAAATCACAACTTCCACAATTCATTCAATTACAAGCATAGTAAGACTCTCAGTCTTCGTATCCTAAGAAAATGATTACAAAACGTGAAATAGTTTACCAACTAATATTTCCATTAGTTGATAAACGCTTCTCACTTGTAAAAATTTTCAGCTGGGAAACAAATGGCAGTCATGCTTCCATGCAATACCAATAACCAAGGCCAGAATACGGACAAAACATAAAAATTCGCCATATCTCATCCATAGACCTATTTGGATCACAAATGCCTCTCGAAGCCAGGACGCTAAGGTAACAACAGCTTCAATTCGACATTTAATCGAGAGGATGTGACAAAAAGAAACATCAATATCCGGAAATGGGAGAAATGATAAAGCAATCCGTCCAAATAGTGAAATTACAACGCGCACGAGGCAAAACCACACTATTAACCCAAACCCTAAAGAATAGAAAAAGCAAAAGCACAGAATCTCAAGTTAAAGAGAGACGAAGGATAACGAACCTGAGCTCTGCTTCGCACAGTAACGGTAAGTGTGAACTATATCAGATGAAAGATACAAGAAGCAATCACTCAAAAAAAATATAAGAAGCAAAGGGGAGTGAGAATCAAATATAAAATACAAAATATTCAAAGGGAGCAAGCCACGCACCGCAAAATATTCACAGATTTGAGAGTTTTTGCCCCTCAATTATAAAATACAAAAGAGGTTATCACCCAAAAAAAAAAAATGCTATACAACAGGCCGATAGGCCCGTAACAAGTACAAAGGCTGGGGGGTGTAAACCCCATCGAATCTGAGTTTACTTCTTCGGAAGCCCAACTCTTGTGGGTTTTCGGGGTACTCTTACCGAAAAACCCTTAGAAACGTGAGTGAGAGATTTCCTTTATGTACCAATCGTTTTACATGTAAAATAAATGATAGGTAGGGTGAAAACAAAGCCAGCATGTTTTGCATCATGGACTTGTTTGGAACAACATTTCTAAAAGTCAAACGTACGTTCAACAATATTTTTCCATAAAACGAGATAATCCCCTCCACATGTTTAACTTAACTTACGTAGAAGTGCTTCTCTACCGCGTTTCCAAACGGGCCCATATTGGCGTGAGCTTGACATGTGGCATGCTACGAACTTGTTTTACAACTATGCTTGGCCTATACAAAGACCAGCTTTGCCTGATACCCGTAAAAGAAACTTGTTTTTTAAAAAAAAAATACATTTAGAAATTAAAAGGTGAAAAAGGAAAATTACACCCAATGACCAAAAGAAGACAAAAAAAGGGGACCAAAGAAGAAATCACCAATGAGGACCCGAATTTATCAAACACCAAAGAAGGATCAAGATGAAATGACAACGTTTCAATTTAGGGGTAAAAGCTTATCTTCTCCAAACAACCACTGGTGGCCAGATCGAGAACCAAATGTCTCAAAAGTGTGAAGAAGAAAGGGAAGCAACGATGGAGAGGGAGGAACCTGAATGTTTTCGCTCATGGTTGTGGTTCTATGGTGCAAAGACGACTGCAAAAGGGGAGACAGACAGAGGGGGTGGAGGCTGAAGAAGGTGTTGAATCCCTTATGACTTGTGACAAAGACAATGGAAGGATGGCGACAGCTGAGTTGTGAGGAAAAAGACGGAGTGGCTGGTGATGGGATGAAGGCCGGGGGTTGAGGGTTGGAGTGAAGATCAAAGAAGGCTGAGAGTTAGGAGCAATGGCGGGGTCAGAACTTCACAGCAGTTGGGGATAACTTTTTATTTTTAATTAAATGACAATAAGTTTAATAGTATAAATAATTTGATGGGTCAAATCTTAAAAATCAGTAGGTGTGTATAACAAAAAATCTATTATTATTTACCTAAATATCCAAAAGTTCAGTGAGAACATTTACCCACACTGAAGTGCATGTGGCTCCGCCACTGGTTAGGAGTAGCATAATATTATTTTAACAAGAAAACGGGTTTGAACCTCTAAGTGAGTTTGAGTCTAACCTATTAAGTGAAACAAGTTTACTCAAAAACATAGGACTTAGCTAGCCAGGCCATACGCCTCATGGCTTTCACCCCTCATGACAGGACATGGTGGCATCGATGAGAGATCCTTATATGGTAGATTGATATCCCATATTTCATAAGGAACAATTGACAATTTAACTAGTAATCATTGAAAAGTTAAATGGCAATTATTGACAAGTTCTTGTTCATTCAATAAATTTATTAACATTTTGGATTAGTATCTCATATTTTATTAGAAGCAATTGACAAGTCAATTAGTAGTCATTAAAGCCTGAGGGTAAAATGATAATTATACAAATGGAATCTCTTTCACTTAGGTTCTTTAGGACTTTTTAGTAAGGAGCTTTTTTTGTTAGGACTTTTTCGCTATTTCTTCTCTTTCGTATGACCCAAATGCCATTTTCCCAAATCTTTTTCCATTTTTTTTCAATAATCATGACCCTTTTGTGAATATCGGTAATAATTGAACTAAGAACCTTTTGTGTCTAGACCAAACAGATGTTAGACCACGGCGGCCAGTTTTACGGTTGCGAATTTTTTTTTTTTTCGTTTTATGTTGGACTTTTAGTTGAATATATTTTCCTTTGAATGTTCATTTGATTAGGTCACTTTACTCTTCCCAAATTACTAAAAGAATTTTAGCTTCTCCAATATCTTTCCTGGGCCATCAAGACTTCTTCATTTGGAAAGGAAATGCTTCAGGGGTTTACTCCATAAGAGATGGATTTCATTAACTACATCTCTCTCCCTTAAATAATAGACGCTTTTTGGAAATTCTTGTGGTTAATTTCCCTTCCTCACAAATCTCCACTTCTCGTATGGAAGCTGCTCCATCAAGCTATTCCTTCTTGTAGTGTTTTGAAAGCGCATCAGTTAAATGTCTACAGTGAATGTTTATTTGGTTGTGATCTGGATGAATCAATAGAACATCTCTTCATAACATGTCTATTCACAAGATCCATTTGGTTTGAATGCTTTAACATAGAGTTGAGGATTTGAACTCATCATCACTCTGTGGTCGGCTGAAAAATACTTTGATGAAGCTATTTGAAGATGGAAATCTTTTCCACATCCATGGGATCATTTATCTTGCTCAACACCATTTGGCAAAAAAGGAACCTTCTGTTACATAGAGGTTGTCTGGTTTCTTAAGTGAATATCATCAAAGAAACTAAGGGGAAAGTTGAATTCAATTCTATGGTTTTCTCCAATCATCTCTCGACAACCTCCTGCAATTCTCGGAAACTTTCCATTGCACCAGTATCTTATTGGCAGGCAAGCTGGACAATAGTTTTGCATAGATTGAGATCTCAAAGAACTCAACACTATCACATTATAATATGCAATCAAACTTCCCTGCTATGCCACTTTTTGTTGGATAAAGGAAAAGAAACTCTAATATTGTCCAAACTTTTGTCTTCGAGCACGACTACAATGGAGAATTTTACTCCTCTTTCGCAGGAGCAACTCTCTCTGGACATCTATTGCACAAACAAACTGAGCATCAACATCAAATCAATAATGCACCACGTACTGACGTACCCACAGTTTTTGGTACAACCTGCAGAAATTTTTGCATATATAAAGAAGTATCAAGCAGCAAAGGATAAAAAATATACTGCTAACAGAAAACACCTATTTTTGCACTTATTAGCTTATTTCCTTCCTTCATTCTTATTTGCTAAGGTTATTACACCCTTATTTATGAGTTAGGTAAACCAAATGGGTCAGAAAATTAGTGACTAAGTAAAAATTTCCAGTACAAATGGTATTTCCAGTACAAATGGTTCCACACCTAAGCTTTGGTCATCAATATCAACATCCAAGAACACACTGTGTAGTTTCAGGCCCTCTTCTGGTTTCTCCACAATCCACATCATAGACAAGCGAATTCATTATTGACTTGAGATAATGATGGAAATCTTCAGGGGACTGCATTTACAACTAAACAAGTTATCATTTCCAATCATATTGGTGCAGAACATTCCTAAATACTAAACTACATGGCTCAAGAGCACTCTGGTGGGTCTTTAAAGAGCTGGAAAGCTATAATGCATAAATCAAATGTCAAATGATGATAAGAGCTTCCATTCATGAGAGAACTAGAATGCATGAATCCAACAATAAGCCACCAATTGAAATTCTTAGCCGCCACCGGTAAAGCTATAGTGCCCAAGAGGCCAGAACGGCTGGTACTGAGCATCCAGAGCCGTGAACCCCAAATCAAATAAAAACGTCATCAAACTCACAGTAAATATTTAATCTCAGATTGTCACAAAAAAAGACATTTATGTAGCAGTACGCACACAACCAGGAACAATTAACCAAATCGGAACGAAAGGCGAGTAGCGTATGAATGACCGAAAAATAGGCACCATACCCGCTTAGAGACAGAAAAGGCGAAAATTAGAAAAACTGAAAGAACGAGGGATAGAAGGACGCGTCGCGGTTAAGCGAGAAAGGACGTCTCTTTCCGCATTGCTTTGCCACGCTCTTCTTCAGAAGAACCAATTATCAGATTTCCTTGACTTTGTGATTGCGATGCTCCATGGCAGCGAGCTTCCTCAGTTGGGGATGCACTGAAAGGTTGAAATGAAGAGAAAATCGAGTCAGAACGCAATAACATTTACAGATGATGAAGGATTGTTCAATGAGATTTACCAGAAGGAACGGGTGAAAGAGAAGTAATGGGAGAGGCAGAGAGGGAAGAAACTGGAGAGGAGAGAGAGGAGATCAGGGTTGCAGACTGAGAGAATGAAAGATGAGAAGAGGGCTCATGGGATTGAGAGCAAAACGGAGGAGCCGCTGCAGCTCCCGCCAGTGACACCATCGCTACTTCGCAGCAAGAGAACCAGATCTCGACGCCATAGGAGGGAATAGAAAATGTGAATGTAGAAAATCCACCTCAATTTCAATACTTCCCAAACGCTTTCTATTTATCGATGTATCTGTATGATTCAGCTTTTATACAGTCTAAATGCAAATTCAACGATATTTTTATATGAAATGAAATAATTTTTCTATATATCCATCCGTCCTCCGTAAAATCACTTATTTTACTGTATTTTTAAAACCGGTCCAATAATCAGTGACAGTAACAAAGAACAATCAATGAGGGGAGCCCGCGCTTTCAACTCCCAAGCCAACATCAATTGCAGACACCACTATTTCGTTGACTCATCTGTCATGAGTCAACTCCAGTTCAGCTTTATGAGTCCATCACTTAGCCGAGATAATAGCTTCGTTTGGGTTCCGTTAGGAACCCCGTTTTGACCCCCAAAACCCATTCTCACGCAAGCCGAGACAAAATTCCTCTCACATAAAGTACCTAGGAATCATAAATTATATAAAAAAAATAATTTATACCGTTAATCCAATCCAAATGAGCACATCTATTACTTTTAAATAATAAGAAAGTTATTAATCGATACATTTATCACTTTTCTCAAAATTAATCTACCTAACTTATTAATTGATATATAACTTAATGACATATAAATAAATATTGTTCAACATACATTACAATTAAATCATTTATCAGACTTTTTAATCTTTTAAAAGAAATAACTGATTTTTGTATAAAATTAAAAATGTTTACTACGGTATATAGGGCGTCCCCCCTTGACAGGGGAGTATGCTTCCAGCAACATTCCTAAAGTGAGAAACATACTTCATGTTTATTTTGAAACTCATTTTTTTCAACAGATACACAAGTCAAGACATAAACTATCTCAAAATCCATAAAATATATCGAAATCTATAAGCACCTTTCTCTCAACAGAATTCTCAAAACATGCAATTTAATGTTTTTTTGATATCTTTCTCCATTTTATTTAAATCACGTTGGGAATTAATTTTCACACAAAACACTTATAATGCGTTGCTTTGGCATATTGGAATTATTGTTGTGGTTAGTACACAAGAAATTTTGATAAAAGTGAAAGTGGAGATGGATTTTAAAATGTGTTTGGTATCAAAATAAAAATATGATAAAAATTTTAATTTTAATATAAATTTTAATATAAAAATACTAAAATACCTTTAATAAAAAAAAACGCCTCCTTCATGATCGCATGCCTTCGTTGCTGAGCAAATCGTCCAACTCCGTTGCAAAGGTCCTGGTGTTGAAAATCGTGCCTTATAACCAATCATTATATTTTAAATATTTTAATTAATGAAATCTTCATCTTTTTATTATATTATTTGCATGTTTTGTTACGATGAATTATCCTAAATATCCATGAGGTTCATCTACATAGGAGCAAGAATGAAATGAAGTCATTATGACTATAAAATGTAAGAGATACTAACCTATGCTTGGATGGAGGGAAAATGAGAGAGGAAAGAAAATTTGGAGAGAAAATGAGGGGAGAAATGACTTTTTCCCTGATTGGATAGGAGAAAAAAGATGGGAGGAAGAAAAAGTTGGAGAGAAAATGGAATGTGGGTCCCACCACATTTTCTCCCCAACTTCTCTCTCCACACATGGAGAGACAATGGAGAGAAAACTATTTTTACTTATCTACCTACATGCTCTTTTATTACATTTTTATTTTAATCAATTAAGTTTAACATATAATTTTTTTAAAATTCTAACTATGACTTTCTTTTCTTAGAAGAATAATATTTAAGATATATTCTAATATCTAATTTATTTTTTAATTTCTTATTAAAACCTCACAACCTTAAAAAATATTATATATTCTTATATAAGTTATTTTGTTTTGAAATATAATAACATGAAAATATATCTTTAATAAATAATTTGATTTTAAATTATTTAGTGATATTAAAGTTAATATAATTTTTTCAATATCATATTTAATTTGATATTATAATTATATATTTTAAAAATATTTTACTTGTCATTATTTATTAAAGGATTTGTATTTAAGGATATTTTAGTCATTTAACCATTTACACATTTTCTTTCCTCTCTGTTTTCTCTCACCCATCCAAGCAGGATGGATGATAATATTTTCTCTCCACTTTTCTCTTCTCTCCATTTTCTCTCCTCCTATTTTATTTCCTCTCAACTTTTCATCACATCCAAGTGGAGCATAAGGCAAAAAAAAAAACCAAAAAAACGTATGGAGATACTAGTCAAAATCATAAGCGTTTGTAAGAGTACAAGATGTTTGATCAACCCGCTGTAAGATAGCTCAATGGATTTGTATCATAAACTCATCTCACAAACAACTACGTCACTGTACCCTTTGACTTAAGATCATTAAGAATTCTTACATTAGAGTCGTTCAGTTTTAATTTAGTCAAAAGTCGGTTTTGATCGAGTGATAATAAAAACTATGCTCGAGTTTAATGGATCTCTTGCAAAGAAATATGAATTGTCAAGATATAATTTGTCTTTCACATTAGTAGAGATATTGTTGACCCGCTCGATGAATGAGTCTAAAAAATATGTAGCCATACTATGATGAAAATGACGTTAATCTCTATAGTCAAACTGCTCATAGATTGAGAAATCAATGGTTAGGAGTATAATGATAAAAGTCTATATACCCCATCTTTAATTGAAATATCATGTGATAAAAAGGATGTGATGTGGTTATATAATAATTTGTAAGGGTTTACATATACTTATATAAATTGGGTAATCTCAATGTCTTGGCAAATGCTATTTACAACTTGTAGGCTAGTATAGTTACTGACCCACCTCTAATTTCACATAGGCCTACAGTCTAGCATATAAAATGATCGAACACAAACTGAGATACCCATATTCATTGAATCATCGTTCAATTACTTGCCTGCCATTACATGCCATTCCAGATTTCAAAATCAACCACTAAACGAATGAGAGGAATGCAGCGAACGATAATGACCTCCATATACATACCCAATAGTTTTGAAATTAGTCAAATTACCCAACAGTTGACTTCTGCCAACGTGTTGCCAACAGCAAGAGCCGAGAGTGCACATCTATTGAAGGCCGTTGGACCTCAAAAATATTTTCCTACATCTAATTAAAAATTCATTTTTTTCACATATAAGATCCGATCCCCTCTTGAGAGATATTGTGCACAAAGATTTTTAAAAGGGAAAATGGTACAAAAGGAACATGAAAAATGTGGAAGGACAGAAAGGTAATTCGAAATTCAAAAAACCCATAGCAGGCACTAGTACCTCAAGTGTCATTATGAAATTACAAAAATGCCCTTAAACAAAATTTTTTAAAAATAAAACCCTTCAGCTACTAGTAGGTCGACTGCCGCAGGAAAACTTCAACTGCTATTTGAAGCTTCGACAATCAGCTGATAGCTGAAGAGTTTTATTTTTAAAATTTTTTTGTTTAGGGGTTTTTTATTATTTCATTGTAATTTTATAAAAAGCTTGAAGTACTAGCATCACAGTAGGATTTTTGAATTTTAAATCAACTTTATGTCGTTTCACATTTCCATGTTCCTTTTCCCTTTTTAAAATCACCTGATTTTTTTAGAAAATACGAACAAATAAAATCCTGAATATTCACCATCTCAGATGCGTACTGTATTCCCAGGCATCATGCAAGCACAGTTCATCCGTGCTGAACAAAGTTGAATGATTCAAACGGGAGAGAGATAAAGAAAAGTATTATGATAAATATCCACAAAACCTAAAAAGTATGGCCAAAATGTAATCGAAAGGAAATTTCGATGCCCTCGACTATTCTAATTGAATGAGAATACAAAAAATCAATTCTTTCCTAATTTCCGTTACCCGCCTACCTAACTGATGCCTAACACTACAAGCCTAATTCAAAAACCATTACCTATCTTACAAAAACCGAACCCGGTTAGACCGGATGATGATTCCGAATCTAGAAGTTCAGCAACTCGGAAGAGTTTGAGTCTGTCTGGGTCAACCCACATTCCGGCTCGCTCGTCTCCTTCCTCTTCCTCATCTCTAACACTTTACGATGGCTGTTCGAGTGAACGTCGATGGAGAATGTTGGGCTACATGCCGGTCTATACTCCGGGAAGAGCCGACCGGACTTGAAACGGACCCCACAAGCGTTACAAAGGGTTTTCGGGCCTAGCGGACCAGTTCTCCATTGCGGGGTCTTTTGCACTTGGCAATGGGTGCACCGACGCTGAATCTGGGACCCACCACCACCACCGGCTTGAGCCTCTGCCCTTTTCTTCTGCTTCTTCACGGTCGGTTCCGTAACGTCAAGCACAAAGGCGGTGTTCGGAGCCGCACCAACGGTTAAAAGAGTTAACGACGAGGAAAGGACCGATGAACACGCAGACGGCGGCGAAGATGGCCGGGAAAGCAAAGGGCTGAACGTCCTGGCCCTTCTACGCTTGGTGCTTCTCGCCTTGACGGGAAATTCAAAGGGAAAACAAGGTGTTTTCGCAAAGCCCGGGCTACTTTCCGGTTCAGACCGGGTCTTCGTTCCCTCGGAACGGACGGGGTACAGAAGAGAGAGCTCCGGGACAGAATCGTCGACGAAATGAGAAACCCATTCTAAGTCAGCCAAATCATCGTCCTGTAATAATTTGAAATGAATTATTTAAAAAAATTAAATTTTTAAGGAGTAAAATAAAATTTACGTCTTTGAGCTTAAAAATGGAGAACAAGGACTCACCGGAACAGCGAGTTCGTTAGAAAAAACGAAGCCACAATCGCCGAGCGCGGACGAGGAATTGGAATTGGTGTCTTCTTCGCTCCGGTCTTGTGACGAAGAACCGGAAAGGCTGTCTTTTTCCTCGTCGTCTGCTTCATATTCAGGCTGAAGTTCCGTCTGAGAGAAATCGAATAGGTCATCCACTGAGAAATCCTCGCCAGCAACACCGTTATTCGAATTCAAGCACCAAACTTCCTCGCCGAAGGGTTGCTGGGTTGATTTGAGACATGTCAATTCTCTGTGCAAACTCGATTTTAAGGCGTTCGCTACCACAACGTCCATATCTGTAATTCAATCATCTTATTACAACAAGTCGCAACCAAAAATTTCAAATAGAATTCGCACAAACCACAACCCATTTCCCCACTTTCATCTCTCTCCTACAAAGCTTACCTGATAAAAATGTCCAAGAAGAGAAAACCGCCGGAGAGATTTCGTAAGTTGAAGCACCGGGACGACCGAGGGTGTTTCGTGGGCGAAAGTGGTGCTGGGTTATTGATTTATCTTTATCTTTCTCTCTGCTTTCTTTTTACCTTGTCTGTACTGTTTTCCAATTTAAACATGCACTACCAAAAATTTCTCTGAGAGAGCGATATTCTAAGCGTGTGACATTTGTCCATGTGAAGGCAAGCGCTTGACTAATATAAATATATATATATATTGAAAATGGATCTTTGTCTCGCTGATTGATGGTCGATTTGCAAATTGGAAATTTCCGCGATGATTTTTATTTCTTGACCACGCCAAAATATGGTGGCTTTGGTCCAGTCCAACCAGTATAGAAAAAAAAAACGTTAAAATCACACGCCGGTATTGACTGTTAATCCCGCAAGCTGGCAAAAAAAAAAAAAAGTTAATCCCGCACATCCACGAGATCGTCGATTAAAGCATACGAGTCAAGGAAATCGACGGCTGCGATTAGCCCTATGTGAGTAAAGTCGTCAATTGGCGCTAACAGTTTTTAAAAAACGACGCATTATGAACGTCCCACGAAACCGCCTAAATTGCGTTGTGGTTCTAAGTTCTAACTTCTATGTTAAGAGATATTGAAAACTGACCGCCAAGTTTTAGTTATTTACGAGACGGTGATTGCTTTGCTTGGACGCGTCGATCTCGCCTCGTGCTTGGCTTTAATTTATAACTGTATAATGGCAATGCAAAGACGGCGACGACCACGTCAGACAATTCTGGCTTCTTGGCGCGTGAAGCATCTAACGGCTGGTGCTTTGAATTTGATGTCAAACGAACGGTGAGGATCTGTTTGAGACCTGTCACATACGCTTAAAGTCTGAGATTGAGATTCGTGGCCTTTTGGAAGCATCGACGCGTGTCGCTAAGCATTCCCCCGGCGCGTGCTTTTGTTGAATGATGATTTATGCACTCGTGGCAATAGCTGGCATGCAGAATGCAAATGGATAAGTGATGAATCGGAAAAAAAAAGGTTGGGGTTAAAGATAAATGAATTTTATATCAAGTTTTTTGAATATTTAAAGCTGAAACAATCTAATGATTAGGATTTAGGGGGCAAATTGTTGCTTTAATCAAACTCATAATGAAAAAGTTCAGGGAAAGTGTTTCAGTCAGTTTGACGAAATAGTATGTTAATTTGGTTTTATTTTAAAAATTGAAAATAGGATTAATATTTAGCCTGAAATTTGAAAGTATTCATAGATGACTCTTTCAACTCTAAAACTGGAAAAAAAAAACTTCAATTTTAAATTTATGGCCCGAGCCTGAAGGCCCGAGCCACTTTTTTATGGCTGGAAGCAGGAAAAATGGAAAATGATGAGTGCTTGCTGGTATTATTATTCCATATGAAGGCACGAAATAATTGGTGGAAAGTGCGCACTCCGTGCGGCCACTGTGCCACCTCGCCGTTCCTCTAACCAAGGCGGCACAACACCACGTCCTACGGGATACATGAGAACCATTTTAAAATTAAGAGTCAGGACAAAATATTTTATCAATAAAAATGGCATTTTCAAAAAAAAATGGAGAGTTCAAAATAAAATAAAAAATAGGGAAAAAATTGAGTGATTTTATTTGTAATAACAAGTGAGGGAATATAAAATATAATATAACAATACAAATTATTAACCTTTTTGTGCACAAATTATTGTGCTGTGTTTGGGAAGAGCTTCCCAACTGTACACGCAGTGGCGGACTTGCATTGATATCAGGAGTGCAGCCGTACCCTTTGATTTTTAAAAAATTAGGTATATATTAGTACTATATGATTTATTTTGCACCCACTCATTTGTTAATTTTGAACATACTAAATTTTTGCTCAAATTCTTCTCAAAATATATTAAGAATAGGTCTCACTTATCTTCTTAAAAAATAGTTTGCACATTTTGAGTCAGGGTCCTAGGTCTGCTACTGGGTACACACAAACCAAGATAAAACCATCTCGAAATATGTAAAAACCATATCAAAATCCATAAATTCTTCTTGGGTTATGTAAATTTTTCTCGAAATCCGTAAACTCATTTCTCCCAACGAATTCTCAGA